>APFE030359245.1:245216-318023 GCA_000404065.3 Pinus taeda
TGTTAGGGTCCCACCCTAAACCCCTTATCTATGTAATGGGACCACGTCATAGTTAAGAGTCAATAAAGCCCATATTAATAATTGTAAGTGGTTAATCCGCAATTAATAAAGGAACCACAGTTAGTTGCAAATGGGCCGACGGTATTAGTAATAAGCGGTATTGACCCGTGGTAATTACTTGTAGGAGTCATATATAAAGGATAGTAACTCCCTACGAGGAGCATCGTGTCTTATTTTTGTAATCGAGCTCTGCTCTATTGGAGGTTGCCCCCTCGGAGAGGCAAGTGAACATTACTCTCTGAATAATAAAGTCTTCGCTATTATGTGTTCTGGATATCTTTTCTTCGCATATTCTATGTTATCGGTCTTTTTTTCTTCGCATATTTTGTATTTGGGTATCATTTGCAGGTCAAGAAGCATAACATAAGCACATTAAATGCTTGACAACAACTATGGGGCTTTAAAAAAGAACTCTCAATGTTTTCAAGTATTTTGATGCAAAAAAAATAAGAAAGCTATTGTTACACAAGAACCAATACTTAAAAAAAAATTGTTGTCACACAAGAACCAACCATAAAAAATATGTTGCAATCAAATGTCTTTTAAAGTACATTTTGCAAAGAAAATAAAGTTATCAAATGATATGATTATACAAAGTTAAAAGAGAATCAATACAAAGTCAAAGTTCATATAGAAGCAAAACATTTCAAGAAGATCAACTTATGATTAAGGGAATCAATTCAAAGTTGCATGAGAACATGCAACATCTTCAGTTGGGGGGAAATGTTGGGCCTCCAAAATGTCATCTTCTTTTTACCCTCATTTCCATCATTTTACCATATTCCATAACTCTTTACTGTATTATGTAGCTCCATAACCCTACATTAATAACCATTTTCATGATCATAGGGGTTTATCATTATTATTTTCCAAGTCATTTATTTTAAGTATTTTAAGAGAATTTATGATTAAATATCAGAAAATTAACATGTTTTCATATATATCTAAAAGTGGTATGAGTTTTATGATATTGTAGGCCTATTTGAAAATTCTAGAAGGGTCCTATTTGGCCACTCAACCACAAATTCGAATTTCAATTCCAACTCATGAAGAATTGTGGAATAATTGTAAAAGATTTGGATCATTGACTAAGCGCATTCAAAGGAGAAAAATCATGGATGTTTTGATATGTGTCTCCTACGAAAACTAGGAGAGAATTTTGAGAGGATTTGTATCTCATATTTTTACGTAATTGGTTGTAAATGTGGATTTAAGAGAGATTTGAGGATCTGTATTTATTGATTAGTTATCTTAAATTTTTTAATAAATAGAAGTGCATCCTTCATATAAAGGATTTCCAAGTTCCATCCAAGATATGTACTTTGTAAAGTAAGGATACAGATGAAGAGAGTTGAATTATTATAATATCTTTGGAGCTTTTCTCCAACTTCATTTTATGGAATACATATCGTTGCTTTGATCTCCAGGATCTGATAGTCGTTTGGTGTGCTTGCTGAGGAGTGGAGGGCCTCCATCAACTACAGTTTGCACACATTTTTCATTTGTTGTACATATTGGTAACATTGTGTAATTATGTTATTCCATTTATTTTATTTTAAGAAAGTGTGATTTTCATTTTAAGCAAGTGTGGTTTCATTTATGCAAGTTTGGTTTTGTTTCTTTTATGTTTTTTTTATTCATGTTGTTTTGTTAAGATTGATTCAATTTCTTTATGTTTGGATTGGATTGGATTGGATTGATTTAATTTTCTTTGTAATTAGTTTCAAGTTTCTTGCATTAGATTAATACATTCTGATAAATAATCACCTAGTACATATAGTACATGTATACCTCATCAATTCACGAACCCCCAGTTGACAATTTAAAGAGGGGGATTTAACTCACAATTAAATCACCCAACAAGTTGTAAAGTTGTAACTGACCTGACAATAAACTAAATAGTCACAAATGGTAGTTACAAACTTAGACTTATTATAAAACCATTAATAGAAGGGGTTCGCAATCTTTAAATTTTGGTTCTCATTTAAGGAACTTCTTGTAGTTACAGTTTTCTATTTTATTGATATATATGTAGAACAAAGTTAGGATGCATGTACTTCTAGATTGGGGCTTTAATATTAAAAATCTTTGAAATACCATTATTGGAGCTATATTTCAACATGCATCTTGTCCATGTTTCTTACTATTCACAATCACTTCATCTATGCATGTTTTTTGGGGGGTGTATACTGCTAGATTATAGATTATTCTATGAATTAGTTGGTGCCTCTCACATGCTTATTTTTTCAGTTACGGTACTTTCATTTATGAGCACTTATTAGATCAACATACTAACTATTTTGGGAGTTTTTCTAGTAAGATTAAACACTTAGTCTTATCGTAGATTTCAACTAATTGTTTCCTTGATTGTGTAATTGTGTGTTTGCTAGCCCACCGCTTTTTATGCCTTATCTATCTTCCACTGCTAGCTAGAATTTTTCATCATAGTACATTATATAGTTTAGTTTAGAATCAACATCCCTTTTCTATGCCAATTTTCCATATCTCACAACATTCTTGAAAAGCCTAGAACGGTTACCAAGTTAGAATCTGGATGGGTCTCTTATCTGTGTTGGGAAAAACACTAAGAGGGGGGGTGAATCGGTATTTTCAAATCAATAACTTTTTCATTTCATATTCTGATTTATATACATGGATTTACTGAAATGAACCCGCATGTGTACAAGATTGTTCTCAAGACAACTAACGTACATCTAGTAGACTTATGTTTCAGTTAATTCATCATATGGTTTGTCTTCAGCCAATGCATCAGTACTTTATTAAACATTAGATAAACAGTAACCATGTTATGTAAAAACAAAATAAATCATCACACATAAGAAACACATGTGAACACTGGGATTTAAGGTGGAAACCCAATGGGGGAAAAAAAAAAACACATGTTGTTGTCATTTGCATTCTTTTTTATATAAAGAAAAAATTGTTTACAATCTTGTACTAGTGCAGACTCATACCAATATGCATGCACCCACCTGCAGAAGGGTACAACCTTCACTCGTTCTCCAACTCCTAATGGAAGGGAGCTCCAACCCCCTGATTTGATTACCATCTACCACTGGCAGAAATCTTCAACTTTCTCACTGAAGAATGCAACCCTCGGCTACTTCTATGGACAACGTTTCATAAATTTTCACACTGGATCCAATATCAACACTTAAGTTCAACAATCATGAAGCAAACTGTAATTCATCAATGTAACACAGTCATCAATCTCTAACACAACTTAATCAACCAATCATTGAAACCCAATCATCAATCTCTGACACAACTGAATCAACCAATCACTAAAACCCAAACATCAATCTCTAACACAATTGAATCAAACAAACACTGAAAACCCAATCATCAGTCTCTGACACAACTGAATCAACCAATCATTGAAAACCCATTAATTAGTCTCTGACACAACCGAATCAACCAATCACTGAAAACCTAATCAACTGACACTTAATCAAAACTCAATGAATCAACTAGAACAATTAGATCACTGTAACTAGTACACAGAACTGAACCCAGAATATTGCATCAACACATAGAATCAACTGTAGTCCTGATCACTCAAATGCCAAGATATATACGATACTTCACTTAGGGCAACCCGCGTGCATACACGTTTTTTTGTAGAGAAACCCATGTACAGATCTTAATATACTTAAAGTTGAAAACTTGACCACTGCAATTCTGAAAAATAACACTGAATCATACTCATATTTACTGCAACACTCTGAACAAATCACAGAACTATCTCTTATCTTCAATCACAATCAGCAAGTAATCTTAACATTCTTCAATCAATCAATAACCAAATTCAACTTCATTATCCAATTAGTTCTACTTTAGACATTATCACTCAACCCAGATCAACATGAGGATATCATCGAGAGACAACAGAGAAACAACAACACTGATCAAATTGATCAGTGATTTATGAACAAAACCCCCTTATTTTATATACGCGACTTTGAAGAACCTAACTCGCGTGTATACGCGTTTTTCCCGAGACCAACCAACGTATAGATCTACAAATTTTGACCTAAAATTGTGCAGCTCTTCGAAACTTCAAAAAGACCCAAATCATAATATTCAGAGATAAAAACATGTGTCATTATTGAGATCTAGTTAATCCATGAGCAGATCATACAATGAAAAGTCATTTCAAGTCTCATGATCATGATCCATCATTGTATTCATTGGTGCATAATTATTTCATATCTGTGTGATCTTATCCATCATCAAACCCTCATGTGCATACTTAGTGTAGATCAAGAAAAGTATTAAAAACCCATAACATGCATATTTGCTTTAGATCTAACTATTCATAAGATTTCCATCACTTGCACACCTTGCACATTTTGATCTTCACCACCTTATATAGTTTAGCATTTTTCAATACCACGGGTCAAAACCATAGTTATGTCAACGGTATTCTTTGACGGGATCAATATTCATTATCGCACTCATTACTATGGGTCAATACCATGGTAAGGACCCCTGGTATTGAGAATACCATGGTGCAAAAACCATATGCTACTTTTCTTCACTAAACTCACGTGCATATGCAACTTGGGTTAACAAAAACCACATATAGTTCTTGAACTTCCAACTTTATCATTCCTCTGCACTGATTCCTTTGAACTGCCATGCATTCTGTCACATTTGTAAGCACATCCTGTTTATACCTTTAACAAGTAGATTTTCATCAAGAGACAAATTGTCAAGTAGGATTCCATTCATCCAATAGGTTGTCATCAAGGAAAACTCATCAGGTAGGTTGTCATCAAGGACAACACCTAATTCATAATGCCAACAATCTCCCTGTATCAAAATTCTAATTATGATCTATAAACCAGCTTTGACCCAATATTATGGTATTATGTTCCATCATTTTGTCACTTCTGAAATGACCTGTGGATTCATCTAGTTAGCATATACTTATTCTGTTACAAGTGAGTTGCCATCAAGGACAACACATGCATCATAATGCCAACAATCTGGACAAATAACAATCATCAAGGCCACTCCACAATATGTATCCAACACTCCTCCAAGCCTCCAAGGACTTCAATGTTCCTCATAATACATGTGCCTCATTGGTTCCACTTCCCCTATATGAATATTGTCACAACCAAGTGTTCTCAACTCAACTCCATGCTTCCATGCAAACATCCAAGCTACCCCATGTTGTCTAGGGTTTGATGTCCTCCTTTAAAATGTCAAACACTCCACCAATGTAGAGCATCCTCTCAAGAAAGCAACAAATCTACATGTGGCTAGCGTGAAGAATGTCTGAATCTTTCTCAAGATCTCCAACACTCCAAGAAAGAATGTCATGCAAACATACAACTGAGTAAACCATCTCTAATCTGCAAATCACCATAGACCATTCAAGGGTGTCACATGCCATTTTGTCACATCAACCCAAAAGGCATGAAAATGGATAAATCAATATTCATGAACACTTTTTCATAATCCCTTTGCAAATCTCTAAGCATCAATTCTCCAAAAAATCTGAGTTTCTTGGTCTATCTATTGAAAAACCACAATTTTGGGCCCAACACACCCTACATAATTAAAAAACTATGATGCACTTCAGTATCTCCTTCTCTAATGGTGCACTGTAGTGCACCCTACATAACTGAGTAGGTGTGTTGATTCTAGATATTCAAGAAAAATAAAAAATAAAAATATCTCTAGAGCTTCCTCTTCTAGAAGCTTCCAAAGTATTTTTAACTATTTACCATGCATAAGAGCTTAAATTCCATCTGATCCTATCTTGGAGACCTCACATCTTATCCCTTGAGCTCATCTTCCCCTCTTAAGTGGATCTCAAGCCTAGATTGGTAAATGGATAAGAATTCCTAAACTGCCACACTTCTATAAATTTATTGTCTCCCATAAGGTCTGGGTTGGCTTTTGGAGATTCATAGTGCCCTCATGCTTCTAGTCTGAACCTAAGGATTCATCACTTTCATGTATTAGGGTTGGTGTTAAAGTGTGCTTTGTGACAAGGAAGGACGAGTCAACTTGGGGAGACATCTACAAAGTCAAACATATATTTATGGTTGTACTCTCTCCTATTTTTGTTAATACAAAGAGCATCTTGTTTATCTATATTTGTTGTGTTATGTTTGCACTCATATCTTTCAATGCTTTTTTGACTCATTGAAAAGAGATTTTAGATTATGTTACATGTATTGTGGTTTCTTTGCTCATTTTAGTCATGTGTGCAAGTTCTAATTATAGCACTTGGAGTTAGAATTGGAGCTTATAGGCGAAGAGGAAAAGAAGGCTTGCTACAAATCCAAGTTAGGCTTCTTTCCAATACTCTAATTTCTCTAAGGAAAATTTTAAAGTTCTTTGTCTTCTGTTGTTCTAGACCAAGCCACTAGTTCTAGGGAATTCACTTTTGTCCACAATAGTGAAATTCCATATATCAAAGGGTTAATCACACACAATGTACCCCAAATCTCATGAAGCACCCCCAAACATGGTGTAAACACTTTTGCAAGAACTTGAAAGCCAATAAATGGGACTTGCGAAGTAAAAGGTACTAAGTTGAGAGTTCAATTTCATTAGCTTAAACCAAGTGATAGACCTACCAAAGCCTTCTTTAAATTTCTTTCCACTAAGGAAGCCACAAACAACATCTAGACTTTGAAAAGTAAGCATAATCCAAAGCCCTTGCCAATAGGATATTGAGAAAAAAATGGTAGATAACTAGAAGTTAGTATTCCAAACCCATGGCCTAACTAAAGAAAAGTGGATAGCCATGTGAAAGTGTCTAGAGCATATCCTATGTCTGGTCTCTACGAAGCAATGTGTGATTTGTGACATAGATCCATCTCTTGATGAGCTCTCAATAGCCCTCCATGAAATTATTTATGACAAGGAACATAACCTCAATGGTTTCTCATGTGAGATTTACAAGGATGCCTAGGATTTTGTTGAGTTGGACTTGTTACTCATCTACAAGGAAGCCTTTAGAAATGACTTCCTAGGTGTGGGGATTAACTAAGATTTCATTAAGTTTATCTCGAAGCTAAGGGACTTGAAGTTGAATACCTATTAACAACCTATAAGTTTGCTCTATAGCTCCTAGAATATTTTGGCAAACACACTAGTTCTACCCATCAAACATATTCTCCCTTAGATCATTGGTTAGAGAAAATAATGTTTATCTATAGGTAGTGCTTTATGGATAATGCTATAGAAGTTAGGGATATAATGGAATGGTCACGATATTTTGGCCTTGAAACCTTGTTCACAAAGATTGATTTTGAAAAATCCTATGACAAGTGGAATGGAAATTCATTTTTGCAACGATGGATGTTCTAGGGTTTTTCCCCAACTTCCTTCTATGTGTTGAAACCCTATTTGTAGGTGCACCCACATGTCTATTCATAAATAGAAGAAGCAAATTTGAGCAAGTAGTGCTCCTTTAGTCAATTTGACAAGGTTCGCTATTGGCATTAGCCTTGTATTCCCTAGTCATAGAAGCCCTCAGATATCCTCTGAGCTCTAAATTCAATCTTGGCATGATTCGTGGAGTTCCTCTCCCCAAATCAAACATCCAATAGTTTGTTAATGGGCACTTTACTAATTATTTTTTCCTAACAATCCTCATGGATGAAACCTCCTAGGTTCATATTATGGAGTATCTCGACATTTTTTATGTAGCCTTTAGCTCTAACATTCAGTGGGCCAAGACATAGTGTTACAAGAAAAACTAGAAATCTATGCCTATTTGGCTTGCTTCTCAAAACTAGTTATAGATTCAATTAAACCAAAGCTTCAAGTTGCTTTGCATACATATTTTGTCCCATGGCTTGCCTTGGAACCTCTAGGAGGTTGTTATAGAGATAGCGGAGAAAAAAAATCACAAGCGGATCACTAAGCCCTTAGCCCTAGCAACAAAATTCAAAATCAACGTTAAAGTGCTCACTACTACCCATACCCATTATTCCTCTTATTGGGTGCCATCTATTATGACCTACTCTAAATTAGAGATGGTTCTCAAAAACTTTTTATTGACTAAAATGGACAAGTAAGGGATTTCAAAGAATCAACTCAAGGTTTTGTTGCACCCCACATGAATTTAAAGACCTGCGTACCATCAAAACCCACCTGCAATCTCAAGCCCTATGTGTTAAATGGGGGATTCAAGCCATTGATGGGAAAAAGGCCCAGAAGGCCCTACTTCGACATTGGATCAAATAGGGCCTTCCACTTGGGAAACACCCATGGGAGGGAATCGCATCCCTAACCCTTTTGATCACCTCTTCTCATGTTAAAGTTGTTGGTACATTTGTTCTATAGAGTTTAAGGAAGGTCGCGACAAGACTATTAAACCCTTTCATTCTTGGAAGGAGATTTCCCTCCAAATGGGTCCTTCTTTAAACAATCATTGCCTCTAGTGGTCACCTCTTGTTGTATAGAAGGGCAAGCCTCTAACTAAAACTTCTTGGTGTTCATCCTAAACATTGCTCATAAGGGGTACGCATACGTCCAATGATATGTTTGATTATTTGTCCATAACTTGGCTCTGTTGGGCATAATTGGAGCAAGACCAATGTGGATAAGTTCATTCCAGAACAAATTCAAGATCCACTGATGAGCTTATGCTCAAGCTTGGCCTTCCAACACCTCATTCCAAGTGGTGAGAGTGGTATTGCGGTAAGACCACAACATTTATGAGGTATAAATTGGCCATGAGTTTTAAGTGGCTTTGCTCTAAGTCATTACTTGAAAGTTGGTTAAAAAAATTGTGGTACCAAGCTGTTTGTATACCTCAATTATGGTGGTGTTGATTGTTGGACTCATTTGTTCTTACCATGGTAAAAATGTAAACTCACTCACGCCAAAACTATCGATTAGGCATGTTATACTTTATGTCTCATTTGAATGCTTGGATTATAGCCAATTTCATCAAAATTGGAGGGTGTTGACTTGAGAAACAACAAGGTGGATGGACTTGGATATACAAGTAGCACCAAACATTAGTATTGATGTCCCCAGAGGATTGAGGCAGAAGATGCTACTAACTATGAAAATCTCAATATGGAGGATGATTTTGATTATATGTTGTTAAATTTAGGTATGTTCTATACTTAGAGCAATTTATTTCAATTTTCACAATTAGCTCAATATCATTTCCAGATTAGCAATCACATCAGCATTAAAGTAAATTGCAGATAGAACATAAACATAAATCGCAGAAGACAAGCCAAGAAAAGAGGGCACAAGATGTGGCGGTAGCCAAGGACAAACCCCAATGTGGGGAAACCCTTGAGCAATTCTTCTTCTATGTTTTTCAATAGTTCAGCAGAGAGAGAGAGAGAGAGTACATTTACAACAAAAGTCAACACTTTGAATTTCTAGATAAGAGAATAGATCATCTCTACATGAGATCAGTTGAAGACATGTTGCTTCCACTGATTCTCCAAGGTGACTCCTTCACCTATCATTGTGTTGCATCTCGTCCATGTGTTGCACCTCACCATGCTGCACCATGCTGTAGCCATCATTACTATGTTGCATCTCATCATGCTTTACCAATCATGACTGTACCCATCATTGTACTGCATCATGTACCATTGTTGTCCCAATGTGGTTGTTGCACCATGCTTGCCACCATGTGCCTGTTGTACCTTGCTTAACATACTGTTGTCCCAATGTGCTTACTACACCATGCTTGCCATGTTGTCCCATTGTGTTTGCAGCACCGTGCTTGTTGTTGTCCCATTGTAGCATTGATGTGTCGCTGTTGTCCAAATGTGTTTGCAGCGCCATGTACTTGCTACACCAAGTACCATTGTTGCAATCATTCTTCCCATGCATTTTGTTGCACTATCACTATGTCCATTAGTATGCATTCAAACTTCATGGGTCACCTTGTTGTCACATCTTATCATGGAATATATTGGTTCATAGTTAAGGATCTCTTTTTTTCTATGTAGGATGGAAGATGGGACAACCTTCATCATGGGCCATCAAGATAGATCTAACATCCCTCATACATAGGCAGCAGCATCCATGCTTGTCTAACCTTGTTTGCTATTGACTGTTAGTGACAAATTGGTTAGGGCACATACCTGTGGCCTTAATCTTCTCCAAGCTGCCCCAAACAAACCTTGGAAGACTGTAGCTTGTTGAAGGTGAATTCCTCCCTTACTAGGTTGTTGCCTTAGGGCAGATGACAACAGAACAACCCACGTTATTTCTCTGTTGTGGTGGTATGGCCTGTGGCCTACCACACAACCTTGTTGTAGCATACGGCCTCCTCCAAATGTGCCCAAACAGTGAGCATTTTACTCATCTTCTACTCAACCTAGCAGCGTATACTTTCAGCCCTAGTTTCAGCCTTAAGACTTACCTAACTCAGCCTCCTATAGAAGCCCTCTTCCACATTGTTCCTTGACTCTTTCTATTTGTGGTTAGGACTTGTATTTGGCCTCCTCCTTGACTGCGTCTAGGGCATAGCTTGTGGCACTTGTTGGACTGCGGCTAGGGCTTATGGAGACCTTATCTAGACAGCGTATAGGTTTTCCTTAGACAGCCTATAGAAGGCTTCTCCTAGTAGTGTGGATAAACCCTCCTTCCAGTACTCTATCACTTGGAGCTAACCTCCAACATCCTTGAAACTCTCGTTGGCCTATCTTCCTTGCTACGGTTAGGGCAGCCTCATTTCCTCCAATGTCTAGGGCTTCCTCTCTTAGATTTCTCTTCCACTAAAACCCAAACCGAGTGAAGGTAAATCAAGAGAGAAGTGTGTTCTCAAATGATTCAAGGCACCTTTATTTATACTAAAACGTTGAGCACAAGTGGGGTATATTTGGTTGTTGGCCAACCTTGACGAATTGCCCATAACACAAATAAATTCATATCTCCATGAATACTTAACAGAATCGGATGATCTTTAGATAAATCCTACACCTCTTGATGAGAGGGATCCAAGAAAAATATCAGCTGCCATTAATGAGATGACCCACATGGAGTTTGGCCATAGTTTTCAATTTTAACACTCCCTCTCAACTAGGGAGAACTCCATTCGTTGATCCATATGTCCGACTGTACTATCTCTGCCATCAGTTCCCTGCTCTGCTCTGCTAAGCTTTGCTCTATCTGCTCTGTTGTGCTTTGCTCTGTCTGCTCTACTGAGCTCTACTATGCTCTACTGAACCATGAAGAAGAAATTTATTGAGAATGTCTCATACCATTATCTACTGACCCGAAGACATTTTTATTGATCCCAGATCAATATCACAAGAGAATGTCTCAAACCACTCATACTGATCCCAGATCAGTTTCATTGATCCCAGATCAATGTCACAAGAGAGTGTCTCAAACCACTCATATTGATCCCAGATCAGTTTCATTGATCCCAGATCAATGGAGGTCATCCTAGCATAGGGAGTATGGTAGATACAACAATGCATCCAACGATAGTACTACTATGGTCTCTAATCCCATTTCCCTGCTCATTGATCAGATGAGAGGTACTTCCCATGAGTCCCAGACTGCATAGGTAGGATGCCTCGACAGGAGAACTAATCATCCTGTCCACAAGAGAATGAATCATCCTATCCCACAGTTTCCATGGGAGAACTAATCATCCCGGCCCATAGGAGAACTAATCATCATGTTCCATAGTTTCCACGGGAGAACTAATCATCCTGGCCCACAAGAGAACTAATCATCATGTTCCATAGTTGCTACGGGAGAACTAATCATCCCAACCCACAGGAGAACTAATCATCTTGTTCCATAGTGCACCACCAGGGGAGGGTGAGTTGCCCTGTGGTCGTACGTTGCTCCAATAAGTACCCCAAGCCCCCTAGAGCTCACAGAGCTCAATGCATGCAACATGCAAGACCCTTATATGAAAGTAACTCAAGGACTCCAAGTCATTCGGGAAAATCAGAGATTTGACCTTTCCCCAGGGTTTTAACAAAGTGTCTGCGACCTGTACATCAGTCTCAATACGATGGAGCCTTCTCGCTCATCAAATTACCATATCCCAGATAAGGTAGTATCTGATGTCTATTTGTTGGAGCAATCATCGAATACGGGATTCCTTAATAATCGAATCCCCCCTGGTTGTCACAAAGAATCACAGTGGTATTCATCATGTGTACAAACAGCTCACTGATGAGCTTCCACAACCAGGAAGCTTCACACGAGATCATACTCGTAGCTATGTATTTGGTCTCAGCGATGCTTATAGCAACCGACTTCTGCTTCCTGCTCATCGATGATATCGAAGCAGAATCCAAAGAGAACTAGCATTAAGAAGTTCTCTAGCAATCCTCCACACTGTTTGCCCAGTCAGTATTCGAATAATCATGCAGCTTCATATTTCCGGCAGTGTATCTCAATCCATGAGAGATTGTGTCCTGAAGATATATCAGAATATTCTTGGCACCAATCTAGTGAGGCTCAACCAAATATGAGTTCACCATGCTGTATACGGATGGAAGTTCACCAAGAACATCAATGTCGATGAGTTTATGAAACTCAGAGGCATTTCCCAAATCTGGTCCGGCATCACCACCATATAAATTTTGAAAGTTAAGATCCTCGAGGTAGTCACGAGTGTTCAGTTTACCATTCCATATCTGGAATCCAACTCCCTCTTACTTCTGCAAGTGAGAGGATCTGCACCTATCAGAAATAGGTCGTTTCTCAGAAGATGTTGGTATGAGATTTCTATCATCCACAACCTTCAAATAATGGTTTGGATTGGCTTCACTTTTAATGAATCTCAGCTTCATCAGACAGCTATCAATCCTCTCATATTAGGCCCGGGGTGTTTTACTTCAAGCCATAGAGGTCTTTCTTCCACCTGTATACATGAGATTCCCAATCATGACTCTCAAACCCCTCGGGTTGTTCCAAACCTGTGGACCTGCTACATGAGGGGACTAGTCCCCTTGTAAGATTTTCCTTCAGTACATCTAAGACATGTACCTTCATGCTTTTCTTGAATTCAGGTATCTGAGTCACCATCTGACTCACATCGGTTAGGGCCTCATAAAGTAGATCTCAGGTGTTATAGATGAGATATGTCATGATCCCTAATGGACCATCGTGCAACTTGACACAAGTTGCCAACCCTGAACCCATGAGTAAAAGCATCTTTGAAAATTTCATTTTCAAACACATAGCTTTCCATCGATGAATGCCACCCTGTAACCTTTGACTTCCATTGCCGAAATGGACACCAGGTTCTTCTTGTGATCAGGTACATAAAAGAGATACTGTAAATGAATTGAGTTACCCCCATTCAATTGCAGGGTAACATTCCCTACATCCTTTCTGGGATAAGTGGCATTGGCTCCAAGTATAATTCCACGATTGTTTCCATCTCTACCAAATTAGGGAGGGCACCCTTCTATCTGATAAAGTGCCTTGAAGCATTATAATCGATAAGCCAGATTCCCAAAGAATCTGAAGGAGAGGGCCAATACAAGATTGTGCTTCTTTATCTTATCAGAAACAACATTTGATTCTTCATACCTAGGGTTCCTTGCTTTCTTTGAAGAGTTGGTCGTATCCTTAATGACCTGCATTACCTGTCATTCCTCTGACCATTAAAGATGTCCCTGGAATGATTGTTATCATCATCAAGTCATGTGTCCCTGCCATTTTGACACTCCTTTGCATAATGGTCGAACTAGTTATTTGTCTTTCCTTCCACCCTGAGATCCGATCTTCCCAATGAAGTGATCTTAAGGTAGGCCATATTTCGCTGCGCCATTATGATAATATTCTCTGCTTCGATTTCACCCTTGGATTTGATCCTTTTGTCATTTCCCAACTATCTTTGGTGATTTCTCTTTCACTCTTACTTGGGCATTGTCTTCACCTCAGCTCTGATACTAACAAGACCGTAAAACAGATGTAAAAACAGTAAAGGAGATTTTATCCTGAACCTGTAACTAATTTCCTGAAAACTTACAAAATTAACTAACAGAACTGTTGAGGGTACCTACCTGTGCCCTTGCGGTTGATGATGCCTCCAACTCCCTGCTTCAGTTACCAAAAGACTGAATCCACCCAGCCAAATTGAGCAGAACCTAGCTACTCAATCCAGTAAGCTTCTTAGTTGAAGCCGACTATTCCCCCATGCCCAGAACCTCAGAACAATTCAGGCTCTTCATGTGGATAGTTTCCATTGATGATGTTCTTCCTCCTTTAGTTTTCCTTTCCTCCCTTTTTTTACCTTCATCTTCCCTCGGTCCCCTTCTAAAATTCTACTCAGTGGTTTTTATCTGGTTTCTTAGCGGTGGCTGCTCTTCCACCAGCAGCCCACCACTTAGTCTCCTGGTGACACCCTTCCATGTCATGTATCGTCTCCCATATTTTTTTTAAGGTCACGTATATATATACTTTATGATTTTAATAAATTGCATTTCTTTATGTTTTATTAAAGTACTTTTAATATAAAGATTATAGCATTATACTAAGTACCCCTTTTAATTAATTTCTTATATATTTTTAATTAATTTTATTATTTATTAATATAATTTTTATTAATAATCTGAAATATATAATTTATATAGCCCTCTTTTAGTATTTACCCATTAATCGTGATACATTAAGCAATATGGGTGTTGATGGATGTGTAGAACCTCTATTCGAAGAAGTGTCATGATATTTAGTACTTATAGTTAATTTATTATATAAATACCACTGTGGTGTATGCGACACATGCATATGTAGCTATCATATGCATGCATCGTATGCCTGCTATTATTCTTGTGTTCTCTATATTTATAGGTAGGTCGTTACAGATACCATGTTAAATTTAGGTATGTTCTATGCTTAGAGCAATTTATTTCAATTTTCACAGTTAGCTCAATATCTTTTCCAGATTAGCAATCACATCAACATTAAAGTAAATTGCAGATAGAACATAAACATAAATCGCAGAAGACAAGCCAAGACGAGGACACAAGATGTGGCGCTAGGAAGGGACAAACCCCAATGTGGGGAAACCCCTGATCGATTCTTCTTCTATGTTCTTCAATAGTTCAGCAGAGAGAGAGAGATAGTACATTTACAATAGAAGTCAACACTTTGACTTTCTAGATAAGAGAATAGATCATCTCTACATAAGATCAGTTGAAGACATGCCGCTTCAACTGATTCTCCAAGGTGACTCCTTCACCTATCATTGTGTTGCATCTCGTCCATGTGTTGCACCTCACCGTGCTGCACCATGCTGCACCCATCATTACTATGTTGCATCTCATCATGCTTTACCAATCATCACTGTACCCATCACTATACTGAATCATGTACCATTGTTGTCCCAATGTGCTTGTTGCACCATGCTTACCACCATGTGCCTGCTATACCTTGTTTAACATATTGTTGTCCCAATGTGCTTACTGCACCATGCTTGTCACGCTGTCCCATTGTGTTTGCAGCACCGTGCTTGCTATTGTCCCATTGTAGCATTGTTGTGCCATGCTGCTATCCCAATGTGTTTGCAGCACCATGTACTTGTTACACCAAGTACCATTGTTGCAATCATGCTTCCCATGCATCTTGTTGCACTATCACTATGTCTATTAGTATGCGTTGAAACTTCATGGATCACCTTGCTTTCACATCTTATCATGGACTGTATTGGTTCATAGTTAAGGATCTCTCTTTTTCTATGTAGGATGGAAGATGGGACAACCTTCATCATGGGCCATCAAGACAGATCTAACATCCCTCATACATAGACAACAGCATCCATGCTTGTACAACCTTGTTTGTTGTTGACTGTTAGTGATAGACTGGTTAGGGCACATAACTGTGGCCTTAATCTTCTCCAAGCTGCCCCAAACAAACCTTGGAAGACTACGGCTTGCTGAAAGTGAATTCCTCCCTTACTAGGTTGTTGCCTTAAGGGCAGATGACAGCAAAACAACCCACACTATTTCTTTGTTGTGGTGGTATGAACTACGGCCTACCACACAGCCTCACTGTAGTATACGCCTCTTCCAAATATGCCCAAACAGCCAGCATTTTACTCATCTTCTACTCAGCGTAGCAGCCTATACTTTCGGCCCTAGTTTCAGCCTTAAGACTCACCAAACTCGGCCTCCTGTAGAAGCCCTCTTCCCCGTTGTTCCTTGATTCTTTCTGTTTGCGATTAGGGCTTGTATTTGGCCTCCTCCTTGACTATGTCTATGGCATAGCTTGTGGCACTTGTTGGACTGCGGCTAGGGCTTGTGGAGACCTTCTCTAGACATCATATAGGTTTTCCTTAGACACCCTGTAGAAGGCTTCTACTAGTAGTGTGGATATACCCTCCGTCCAGCACTCGGTCACTTGGAGTTGACCTCCAACGTCCTTTAAACCCTCGCTGGCCTATCTTCCTTGTTGCGGCTAGGGCAACCTCCTTTCCTCCAACGTTTAGGGCTTCCTCTCCTAGATTTCTCTTCCACTAAAACCCAAAGCGAGTGGAGAGAAATCAAGAAAGAAGTGTGTTCTCAAATGATTCAAAGCACCTTTATTTATACTAAAACATTGAGCACAAGTGGGATATATTTGGTTGTTGGCCGACCTTGATGAATTGCCCATAACACAAATAAATTCATATCTCCATGAATACTTATCGGAATCGGATGATCTTTAGATCAATCCTACACCTCTTGATGAGAGAGATCCAAGAAAAATATTAGTTGCCATTAATGAGATGACCCACATGGAGTTTGGCCCTAGTTGCCAATTTTAACATCTGTAGTTGCTCATACTGGCATGATGTTTTTTGAACTCTAAAAGCCATTTAGAGCCTACATGTTTGTCCTTTTTTTTCATATATGTATTGCTTACAAGGTTATAAGAATAGCTTCGGCGTGAATCACATATAAATGACCTTTGTCGACGCGTTTCGAACCAACTAGTGTGGTTCATCGTCAGGACAAGTTGAAGACACAGATCTGGCCTAGCAAGTTAAATAGAGTGAGCAGAGACTCCAACGGCTATATAACGGCTTTACAAGGTTATTTTCTTATATTTTCCCTCACATACTACTACTTTTTTCTACTTGGAATGAAAGCATGGGACACCTTAGAGTACTTCCCCATATGTTGTCGATAGTAAACTGTAGGCCTTGATTATGAGGTCTCACCCAAAGGGAATCAAAGAACTTCATCTGGTTCTAGACAACTTGAGCTAATCCTTGAGCCTTTTTGCCCTCACACACTATATACACTAGAAAATATTTTATATCTATTGATTTAAATTTACATTAATGTACATGAATATATTATGTGTTTTTTATCCACTGTTTTTGCTGCTTCTCTTTTCCTGACTCCCTTGGGTCCACCTTTTCAGTTTTGCACAATGGAAAGGGGTCCTTGTAAATGAGAGTTGCCATACATGGGTGTGCAAAACCTACGATATCAGCTATATGGCTAGTACCCTTCACCATCTTTCTTCGTTTTTTCCCTCTAGTCACGTCTACCTAGGCATGGGCTGACTTTGTGCCTACAACATTTCCCACTGACTTGTTTGACTCTGCATCGATGCTTGTTAGGGTTGAGATATTGTAGGGATAATAAAAGAGATGCAATGATGTTTCTTTTAACATTGTTCTCTGATCACAAGTATTCTTTGGTATGACAGCACGGTAATAGGAGTCAGTACATTAGGCAAAATATTAAGCACTATGGATTGGCTCACTGTCTTTATATCTTGACCATTAGATGAAAATATATTGACATCCAATGAACAAGATATAAAAACACTAAATCGATTATTGACTTAGTACATGATGCTTAATATTTGCCTCATATCTTTGCAGATTGGGTCAAGTTGATATGCAACATTCATTATGGCATTTGAAGTAATGGTGTAGACCCCTGTGCTATTCACAAGGAGTCACCTCGCTCTTCCTGGCCCGCCTCTGCTAGTTCACATAGAGAAAATAGGGGTCCTCGCCACCACACCACCACACAAGCAGGCATGTATGATAGCAATGTAAACATGGAAGGAGTTGGCCCCAGCACCACCGCCCAATAATACAATTTCCCACTATGGCCTTTACCATCTCTGAGGTCCCGAGCCCCTGAAACCTGCTATAATACAATTTCCCACTATGGCCTTTACCATCTCTGAGGTCCCGAGCCCCTGAAACCTGCTAGCAATGGATGGGGCCCTGTGCAGCATGTCAACGCCGATCTCTGGTAATTGGATGGAGCCCTCTCCCGGATGATCATGACCAGCCTCCTCCAGTAATTGGCATGGTCGCTTCTTAGTGCTTTCTCATTTAGCTTCAGCTTTGTCTTTTATTATAATTTCATGTTTTTTGTTCTTAGAGAGTTTAATTTCATGTTTTTTGTTTTTAGAGTTCATGACATTATTACTCTGGGTGCTTTGCCTTAAGAAAGCCCATGATTTTGTTTTCAGCATCTTGCTTGTTGGTGTTTTGGCATAAGCCAGCCCATACAGGTTTTTATCTTTTTGAGCTATGCTTCTGGAGGCTGCATGCATGGCCCACAGTTTGTATCAAAGCCATTTATACAGTGTTAATAATAATAGTCAAAGGAAGCCTCAGTTCAACAATTTCTTCTAAGGTCAATTCTGGCACGGTGAGATCTTAACAGTTGACTGTTGCACGCAGAAGTTCGAGGATGGTAGTCCATCAAGCACTTGGCGATCATTAAATATCCACACAACTTCGTAATCACTTTCTGAAATAAATCTAAAAGAAATAGAAAGTACTTCTACAGAAAGCATGTTTCCCCAAATATATTATTTCCAAAAATTCCCCCTTGCACACAGAATACCAAGAAGTTAGAACCTGTTAGCAAAATGCATGTAGTTTGCTAATTACATCTATTTACACTGCGGAAAACTACAAATTCACAGCAACATACTCCTACACCAAACGAATTGGATTGCAATTTTAGTCAATCCAGATCTAGCCACCAACCAACGATATCCAAAATAGTCAAGTCTACATAAATTAACGCATACTTCTGGCTAGAATAATGTCCTACACATTATTAAACCCTTATTTCAAGAAGATTTCAGTTTGGGACTAAGAAATAGGACACCTCCAAATAGGGCCTGTGTCTCCTCCTATGTGTCGAACACCAATACGTAAGGACATGTGTCCGACAGATGTTTGGCGTGTGTTCTGTTCACATTACCCCTGCCAAACGCATTTCCAACCCATGCCTCACTGTGGCCCCTATAAAAGAGGCCTGCGGCCCACCAAAGCATGTTTACCCTTTCATTTGAGTTCATTTCACTCAACAGGTTAGACCAGGGGGTGTCAGACATTTTGGAGTGCAGCTAAGGGTTATTGTGTAGTGTTAGAAGGAACTCCCAGTGTTGTTCATGTGGATTTGTCCACCTCCATTGTCTTTCTCATTTCACACTAATCATGGCTCAATCATTCAGGGCAGCTGGAAAAAGTTAAAGGAGAAGGAGAAATGCCTCCACTGATGTTGTCCCCCTCCATTTTCTTCAGGGCTGCTAGTGCTCCATCTCCTAGAAGTGGGGTGGCAACAATAGCTTCAAATGGTAAAAGAAAGTTAAAACATTGTTTTAGCAAGAGAACAGGCTCAAGAGCAAAAGTTGTATGATTGAATTTGTATGATGATCATGTAAAATTCTAAATATTTTTAATTTCTAAATTCTAAAAACAAATTGAATCTTTGTCCATATTTCATTTTGTATGTGTAATTTACTATTTTTTTATAATTTTCGACATATATAACAAATTTGTGTGTGAAAGGTGTCATCCATGTCCTGTTTCCAGGGTCACCATGTCTCATGTAGAGACTTGTATTTCCATGCCCTCGATGTCTCGTGTCATTGTATCATGTGACTTAGGTCCAGGATCATCAATAAATTTTCTCTCCAACAAATAATAAGCTAGTGAAGGCTACAAATATTAACACATACTTCTGGCTAGAATAATGTAATAAACATATTAAACCCTTCTTTGGAGAAGATTTCAGTTTTGGACTAAGTTGCAGGGAACGTTGGAGAAGGGTCCGTTTCCGGCTGGAAACGAGGAAACTTGTACCATACGGCCTGGAAACTTGTTTCCGGAAGTACTAGCCCGTTTCTCGAGGAGAAAACATGGCCAGTATTGCCAGAAACACGTTTTCAGGCCGTACGGTGGAGTTTCCTCTTCTAACTTGACTTTTTTTCGCTTCTAATTTTTTATTGGGAGACTAAAATATCTTATGGATGCTTCTAGATGCCTCTCAAGTTATAAAAAAGAGAATTTTTTGAGTGGGGCAGCCTAATGTTCAAGCCTATGACTCTAGTGTTGATATGCAGTTCATGGTAATGTTAAAAAGTAAAAGTGACATTCTCCTTTATTTTTCATTTTCATCATTTTATTTAAATTTTTAACATTAACATGAAATGACTCAGGATGTTTGAGAGTGGTTTCGCCCTCATTGGATTTCATATGGAGAAAGTAGAATTTTAGATCTCACTCAAAATCTAGCAGACTTATCTATTTTTCAGTGTTTTAGGATAGAGGGGATTGCAATGTTTCCATTGGATTTTGTCATGTACTGGGGTATGGAACTTGTATTTAATCAAGAGAACCAAGCCCTCTATGCAGGGAAACTCCCAATAATCAAAAGCACGTAGGGTACTAGGGTATGGAACTTGTATTTAATCAAGAGCACTAAGGTCGTTCGACTATGTAGGAGGAGACTCCCAATCAAGCAAGAGACAAGAAATTAGAAATTTCTTGTCACTGATTTTGGTTATTGCTATTTTCATTATGTGATCATTCATGAGTAAATGTGATGTAAATTTAGAGATTTATAGTTTATGCATTGATAATTGACAATTTAACCATAATGTAATAAATTATAATGTCCTAACACATATATATATTGCATTTCCCCGTTTCCAAAATTTGGGGGGTCACGTTTCTTACCCATGCCCGTTTCGAAAACTCGTACCCGTTTCCCCATATCGTGCAACTTAGGTTTTGGATCATCTGTAAATTTTGTCTCTCCAACAAATAATAAGCAAAGAACGCAAGATAACCAATTTCTAATAAATCAGTCTGCAAAGATATGATTGTCAAAAACATTTGATCTACACAATTACAGAGAGAACTCAGTCCAGTGCAAAAATCACACCATCAAAAATAGTCCTGACCAGTAGGATAATTCACATATAGAGCAGAACAAGAAGAGACTTGTGTTAAAACCAACGGTGTTAATTAGGTCAGTCTCAACAAACTAGCCTAATCCACAAGCATAAACTGAAGTTTGAACTGGGTTGGCCTACGAATCCATCCTTCTAATTAACAGAATGATACAATTGATGATAGCAATCAATCTGCAAAGCTAAAGACAGAAGAAGGCCTATGAAAGTCAGACCTAGAAAGGTAACCCAAATACAAGCATGAGCCAAAGTAGAAAAGGCAATGTTTTGACAAAATAGAATCTGGAAAGATACGTATTTAAGATGCACGAGTTTACATACAGAAGACTGTCTTAAACCAGGCCAATTCACATCCCAAACTAGGCTAGTTTGCAGACCCAGCTCAAACCTGAAATCCTCCCAGAACAGAAGTAACCTGTACAATTTATAGTGCAGTTTCCATCTTGATTGAAGATAAAGAAGGTATTGCTATGGGTTGTAACAAAATCTAGGTTAGGCCTTAAATATCAGTCTAGACTCTAAACTCTGTTTGATCAAATATTTCTCATACTAATTTCCTGGTTGGGTTTAGATGGAAACTGAAGCAGGCCAGTTTGTTTTATTTCATATTCCTTGTAACTGTTTCCCCATGCTTGGATTGTAATCATAGCAAGTGATTCTATCTTGATCTTGATCACAATATTCTCATCAGCAATTTTAAATGAGAAAAATGTAGCATGTATATGCTTATTTTGGCGGCACTTCCTCATCATAGTTCAGAAAGAGCCTTATACCCTTTGCAGCAGAATCCATGAATCGTATTTGCGGCCCAAGCCAAAGAGTTGTCTGCAATAATAAAACAAATGGGTTGAGCCCTAAAGCACAGATTTCTATGAACAGACATAATTGTCAAAAACAATCTTAATTAGATGATCTAGAACCTTACCTACCACACATGTTATAATTACCTGTTTCTTTCCCCTTCATTTCTTCTTAAGTGCCACTAACTGTAAATCTGACATTAGCAGGATTCTCCTTTAAGACCTTTCATAAGTAAAGCATGCAAGCCCCGTCAGTAAGACAATTCATTTTGGCCAGATAATTAATACAGATTATCATCTCGATCAATGAAGATAAACCATGATTTAACACCAATCTCGTCATGAAAATTTAGCCTTATCACCCAGCCAGTGATACGGCCCTCTAAAGATATGAAAGTCTAACATTTAATTTCAGTGGCACAATGTAAAGAACATCAGGGGTTGATGTCCTTTTGAAATCTGATACACCTCCAGCGTCATTTTATCAAAATTGACTTAACAACTTGACTTCTTGACTATTTAGCATGGATTTTAATGCCGGAGAAAAGGCCCAACACACTAGACTTGTTTGGATTGCTCTTTTCTCCAGTGTTACTGAGACCACTTATAAGAGCCCAATATGTTGCAAAATCTGGTACATAACCCTTTTGCTGCATATCATTCAAGAGTTGAGTTGCTTCCTCTGTTTTGTGCTCTTCACAATATCTACCAATCAAAGCACGGTAAGCAAAGTCACTCGGCGTTAGGCCACATTCCAGCATTTTATTATAATACTCAATTGCCTTTTCTGTTCTCCTATCTTTGCAAAACTCACAAATAATTGCACTGTAGGAATCAGAGCTGGGCATTAATTTCTTCTCCTGCATTTCTACAAGTAAGCTAAGAGCTTTGTCCACTGCACTTTGTGCACAAAATGCACATATTAACAAATTGTAGCTACCATCACTGGCCGTGGTGCCGTTCATCAGCATCATATTGAGCATATCAACTGCTCTACCCAAGCTTTTATGTTTGCAATATTGTTTAATTAAGAGATTACAACTGACATCATCTAGAATGAAGCTCCTTTCTAACATTTTTTGTAAAAAATATTCTGTTTCCATTATTCTGCCTGTGGTGCAAAGCCCTTGAATCAAGGCATTAAGAGAAACACTGTCTGCCACATGGCCTTTTTTTTCCATTAAGTAATGCAGCTCCAGAGCTTTGTTGATAGCACCATTACTGCATTGATAATTGATGAGCATGTAGTAGGTGTAATCGCTTGGGAAAAGATCCTTCATTAGCATTGCACTCAAGAGTTCCAAAGCTTTAGATGCATTTCCTTCTTTCAAGTGACCAGCAATTAGGATACTATAAGTAGTTCGATCAGGAGATAATCCCTTTTCCTGCATTTCATTTAAAAGCTTCTGTGCACGTAACATACTGCCAACCAGGCAAAAGGAACTAACTAGAATATTGTAAACCACAGTTCCTGGAAATGACCCTTTACTTACCATATCGTCTCCCAATTGTATTGCCTCTTGTAGCCTGCCTTTAGAGCAAAGGCCCCTTATCAGCTTTTTGCATGTCGAAAGACAGGGAGTGAAACCTTGTCTTGACATTTTATGTAAAAGTTCCATGGCCATAGATACATTGTTTTCCACACAGTGTCCCTGAATCAAAGCATCATATGTATAGTCTTCAGCAAAGACAGATCTCACCTTCATTTCTTTTAACAGCAATGTTGCTTGTTGTGCCTTCCCTGTTTTGCAAAATTCATAGATCAGAGCATTGTATGCAACAACACCAGAGATATATCCTTTAGTCAGCATTTCGTCTTTTAACCTGAAAGCTTCATCCACCCTGTCTTGCCTACATAACATAGGGATCAACATTTTGAAGTTGCTCAAATAGGGACGCAAATGTTTCAGAAACATCAAATTGAGAAGTGCCAGTGCATCAGTTGTCTTCCCTTCCTTGCAATGTCCTTTAATAAGATGATTGTAAGTGTCAGAATCAGGCACTAAATTCCTTTCCAGCATCTCGTCCAGCAGCATAGATCCAACCCATGTGTTGCCTGTGTCACAGGACTCACTAATAAGTATGTTGCAAACAGATAGTTTTTGAATGTAGCTCTTCTCCAAAACCTCATCCATCAACTTTAATGCCTCAGGCAGCATGCTCCCACTACAAAGACTGCCAACTAATTTTCTATAAACGTTGAAATCAGGAATCCAACCGTTGCATACTGCTGAATCCCAGAGTGTCATAGCTTCATTTATTTTTCCTTCTTCACATAAACCTGTCAAAAGTGTGGTGTATGTAACATTGTCAAGTTGCAGTCCCCTCTCCAACATTTCCTCTAACAGTGATAACCCATCCATTGCCATCCTTTGCTTGCTCAGTGCAGTGATGAGAACATTGTAAGTAGCCAGATCAAGTTGAAAACCTACATCCAATAGTTCATCTAGCACCTTGAGTGCCCATTTAACTTGCTGCTGGATACAAAGAACTTTGATTATTGCAAAGTAAGCATGAGGAGCAGGTACCTGACCCCTCTGCAGCATTTCACTCTTAAGTTTCATGACATCCTCTGTGTTTCCCTTTTTACATGCTTCCTGTATAAACATATTAAAATCAGGAAGCATAGATCTGTCTAGTATCTCAGCTAGGTCCTTTTCAACATCAATGCCTTTTTCCTCCATGCATAGACCACCTAAAGTGGTATAACTTACTACTTTAGTGACACCAGTGTAGGCATCCCTCTCCAGCTTCACTCCAACATTTTTGAGGCCAGATGCAGAAAATCCCTTTATCAAAATATCGAAAATATCAGGCGTAAGACTACACCCATTTCTCATCATCTCCCCCAAAAAATTCTTCGCTTCCTCCATATTGTGCTCCTTGCAGAATCCAGCAAGAATAACTTTGTAAGTCAATATGCTTGGCTCAACACCTCTTTCCAACATATCACACAAGACCTCTCTTGCCTGCATTGACATGCCCTTTCTGCAGAGACCACCAATGAGAGCATTGTATGAAATGGCATCAGGCTTAAGACGCCTCTGAAAAACCTCACTCACGAAAAGAAAAGCATCTCTAAGCCTGCCTTGCCTACAATGCCAAACGATGAGAATACTGTAAGTGATCACATCGGGAACGAAGCCCAGTTGGGCCATCTCATGAAGATACACGCAAGCCTTGTCTAAATCCCCAAGTTTACACTGAGCAGAAATGAGTTTATTGCAAGTAGAAGTATGCGGCGCATGGCCTTGTTCCGACATATAAGAAAGTAGTTGCAGAGCTTCTGGAATGTTGTTATTATTGCAATGGGCATCAATGAGGACATCAAAAGCAATAGGATCAGGACTCATACCTGATTCCACCATGGACTTGAGAGCATCTTGGGCCTTCTGCAACTTGCCTTCTTTGTGATATGCTTCAATCAAAAGACTCAGAGTACGATTATCCACATTCAAACCCCTATGCAACATCTCCTCATATAGGATTACAGCCATTCGGGTCCGCCTGTTATTGATGAACAAATTGAGAAGAGCACTGTAAGAATGCAGGGAAAGCGCAGGAGCCCTTTTATAAGTGGCCATGGCGCCATCCACGTCTCCGGTCCGAATGTATTTATTAATGAGGAGATCATAAATGTGGGGACTTACCGGCTCCTTCATTTGTTGAAGATACCCATTGCTGTTATCTGCATCTGCTTCTGTTTTTAAAGTATGTTCTGTTTTCTTGTCCCTTGCATCTTTGAAAATTTTTGCAACAACTGCTTTTCCAATTCCCTTCCAGTCAGCATTGGCTAGAGGGGTACAACTGAGCCATCTGCGAGCAAAGCTGTCTGAAAACATTATATTGCATCGCATCGGCCATCACAAACCCATCTACAAATTCCCAGTTCGTAATTTTTTAAAATTGAATTCTTTAAAGGCTTGAATGAAGGGCAGCCTTTTGACCCTTCAAATCTCTTAGGTACTTTTGGCTTTCATTAGAAAGCCAAAAATCTCTACTCGGAGTTTACGGGAAAGCCAAAGAAACAAAAAAAACTCACAACTCGGAGTTGGGTAACAATGATTTGCAGTAATCTCACCCGTATTCTACAGCGATGAATTAGAATGGGTACACGAGCCGATTAGTGGACGGATTTAACCACTGCAGACAATGTCAAAACCTTGTTCATCCGAGGTTTTAGCAGAGCAGATTTTATACATACGCGTAAGTGGCCTTTCTCCCAGGGGCATGACAACACCTAACTACGTGACAGTAGTATACATTCTTCAAGAGTACACATTTCTTTGGAGAGAGTTCACCACTCTGAGGTAAAAGGTACTATGGGGTAAAGGGAGCATGTCAAGGTAAACTAATTATTTATGAGAGCTTAAAATCTTAGATATATTAACTCTTTATGACTTAGACTTAAGACATCTTAATTTATTTTAATGTATTCTATCTAAATATACCAATCACTTAGATTATTTTGTTTGGTCTCGTGATCGTAGTATGGTGAAGGGAAAATATCGAAAGTATGGCTGCAGTTGGTCTACATTGAATATTGGGTATGTATGACTTAGCAAGACTTAAGACATCCCAACTTATCTTAATGTACTCTATCTAAATATACCAATTACTTAGACCGTTTTTGTCACGACGCCGGAGCACGGTAGTCTTTCAACCGAGCTTTCGGTGTGCAACACCACCGAACACTTTCTTTTCACCAATACTTATGTTTGTGGACTACGCCTAACCGCTTACTTCTACTTAGTTTGTGTTTCTCAACCAAGTATTATTAATGTTCCTTTATACCAATGAACACCCATACACAATCATTAACATCAACAATTATACATGAAGAACACAATTGCACAGTATAAAGGGGAGGGGCAACTCCCTGAACAATGAGTCTACCCAATAATATATTATACAGTATTTTACAAGTTACAAGCTTTACAAATATACTTGGAAACCCCAAATTTCATACTTAGCCAAATTTACAATCTTTGGCAAAACTCGGTTGCCTAGCTCGTCGGCAACTCGGCACGGTCGCCGCACGACTCACCAACCCTTCATTCACCTTGTCGCACGATCGTGTTGTTTGCCCAACTTGGGCGCGCCTCCAAGTCGCCACACACAGGCGCCTCCACCTGAGACACACCTCCGTCCACAATCTCAACACTTCACCAAAAGTCACACCGTGCACACTTGCACGACAGGTGGGAGCTCACTCGAGTCACCCAAGAACCCATGCCAAGTCGTCGCACAAACCGGGCGCTCACCAACGTTTCACCGTCGGGCGCTTCTACACATCACCTGGGCGCCACACGCACCATGCACGCCTTTCTCCAACTGGCGGGCGACCCTGCCCGCGCCCTTCACTCAACACCACGCTATCTTCGTGCTGCCCTGCCCAAGAACGGGTGCATCTCCAAGTTTTGTGCCTTTACCTCTTGCTGCACCCACGCACTAGACCTGCGCCTTCCTCATGAGCGAGTTGCTTGTTTGAGTGATGAGCGATGAGTGATTTTTCAAACGCCATCCACGCATCACTTGTTTATACAGGTGGCAGGGCGAGTTAGCTCACCTGGTCGACTCGTCCTCCACGCCTTACTCACCCTTACTCCATCGCAATACCATGTCGGCTTGTCTTCAAGTATGGGTCGGCCTCCATAAATCTTAAACCATGCCTCCACGCATATATATCAGCTCGCCCTCCTCCTATGCATACGCACTATAACATAACGCCATCACATATATAGTATGAGCTTGCACTTTGTTCAAACCAGCTATTCGTTCAACCTCCAACCGCGTGTGCTCTCCATCCAGTCGCGGTCGCACATCGACGGACTGCGTTCAAGATTGCAGGTCATTACAGTTTTGGTCTCGTGGCCGCAGTATGGTCACAGCTAGTCTACATTGAATATTGGGTGCAGGGCAAAGAACAGTGGAATGTCAAGCTCGAAAGCATTGTCCCCTATAGCCTTAGTGATGGTGTAAGGCCCATATTGGAATGGATCAAGCTTGTGGTGGCCCCAACGAAGCACTCATTCTGCAAATGTAACCAAACTTTGTTGCCCATTGGAACTTGTGTGGCACCCGATGTTGATCATGATGTTGTTTGTACTTAGCATTTTCTTTATCCAATATGTCATGGACCTACTAGTGGATGTGTTGAATGCGCTCAATGAAGTTGTTAGCTTTGTCAGCTTTGGACTAAATAAGAGCCGAATCTATCTGAGTAGTTGCAAGTGGTATGACAACCTCAATGGGACATAGTGGTTGGAATTCCAATCCCACTTGAAAGGGGTTATGGCCAATTGAGTTGTGGAGAGCTCTGTTGTAGTTGTGTTGGACATAGGGGAGGATTTCATCCCATGTGCGTGGATACTTCAAGTTGTACATGAGCAGAATGTGCATGATCATCATGTTCACGATCTCTATCTAGCCATCAATTTGGGGGTCACAAGGTCGTGGACTTAGTAAGCTTGTTATCCAACAATGACCAGAGGTTTGACCAGAGTGTACTTAGGAACTTGTTGTCTCGATCTAAGATAATAGACTATGGGATCCCAAAGTGTACCCATATTTGTTCAAAGAAGAGTTTGGCAGAGGCTTCTACTGTGGTGTTCTTCTTGCAGGATGTCAGAATGACCATCTTATAGAACTCGTTGACGACCACGAAAACGCAATCGTTGCCATGCATGCTAGAAGGAATGCCCAACATGTAATCCATGGAAATGGATTCCTAGGGTCGGCTAGGAGTAGGCAAAGAAGTATATAGGCCTTACTTCTTGATTGTAGATTTGGCAATGACACGGGTAGTGCAAGATTTGATGTAATTCCCAACATCTTATCGAAGGTTTGGCCAATAAAAATACTTTTGCGACACTGCCACTATCTTTTTTAACCCAAAATGTCTAGCGACCTTACTGTAGTGTATCTCCCAAATCATCTTGGCATGATCACTTGAAGGAACAGTGTAATAGTCATGGTGAAAATTCCATGTAATAAAAGTAAATAAAGGCAAAATAATAACAACCACGGTTGATGGGACACTTATTCCAAGCTTAATGTTGGGCAAAATCCTAGTGATGGAGATCACTTGTAATTGTTTATGGCTAAGGAAATTGGCAAAGGCAATGGCTAAGGCTTTGGAAAGACAAAATGGCTAGAATGGCAATTGCATGGTCATATGCTTATGTTTTATGTTTCTATATGTTGTCATGATTATGTTATACATGTATTATGTTGATTTGTTGATCTTGCCGACAAGGTATTCTCCTCGAGCTATACTAAGGTACGTTGGTTTCTTGTGATTTAGTTTAGCTGATATGATATACCTTGCAGGAAGAAATATCAAATGGTTAGCAAGATGATTGACTACAAAGACTCTCCCTATGAATCAAAAGAGTAGTATAGTGTCGGGAACTCTTCCGACTTAGCAGTGACACTGAGAATTTCAAAGGAAGAAAAAAGGAGTTGTAAGGCAGATAATAACATAATCATACAGGCACAAGAAAAGTTAACAGAGGTAAATGTAGTCATACTTTAGAGCTTGTCAGATTTGCAGCAACAGGGACCACTTCGGATCAGCGATGAGTAGGAGTATAGAACTAATGGGGCATATGGTAGTAGATCGCATGGTGGTCACAGGTCAGATAGAGATGACACAATTAGAGACGACAGATTGTTGGACTCTCCAGATAGGAGAGGGGATAGACATAGGTATGACTCTAGTTCTGATTCAGATAAGCACTATGATCGTCATTGATATCATCCTTACAAGAGAAGTGATAATGGGTATTTTCCAGATGAGTTTAAGAAGGCAAAGCCACCTACTTTTGATGGGGAGGTAAAAAAATCACAAGATGCAGAGACATGGTTTCTAGGCATGAATAAGTTCTTCATATTGCTTGACTATTCAAAGAACATGAAAGCTAAACTAGCTACATTCAGTATCAAAGGAAAAGCAGACATTTGGTGGGAAGACGTGAAGAATGTCAGAGGTATAAATGAGGAAGATTTGACTTGGAGTGAGGTTGAGCGACTATTCAAGAAGAAGTATTTGTCAAAAAGATACTTTGATGACATGGCGAAAGAATTTTATGAGCTAAAGATGGGATCCATGATAGATGATGAGTACACTAGCCGATTCTTAGAGTTGTTGAGGTATGTGTCTTACCTCAAGGAGGAGAAGGCTAAGATTCAGATATTTGTTAGTGGATAAACGATTGCATTCAAAGATAGGATCGAGTTCGATGAGCCTAGATCATTGGAGGAGGCCATCCAGAAGTTGAGGCATTGCTATGAACAATCAAAACGCACAATTGAGACTAAGCTAGACTGGAGAGATAATGCAAAGAACAAAGGAAAATGGGACAAGAAGCAAGTAAGACCTCAAGACACGGGTAACAAGGAGAATGTTGCACCACCTAAGAAGTTCAATACATCATATAGAGGACATGGATTCTGGTCAGGAGAACAAATCAAGGAGACATGTTGGAAGCCTATAGAGTGTAGGACTTGTGGCAAAGATCATCGTAGGAGAGATTATCGGTAGAACTAGGGTGGTAGACCTTAGATATACAGTGCGCAAGAGGCACAAACTGTTGGGGATGTTGGTCAGAGTATTCCATGTATTTATGTAGCATTGGATAACAAACATGCTGAGCATCAAGCATCTATCATTAAGATGGAGGGTAAGCTTTGTGATTAAGTTATTTCTATTTTGATTGACCCTATATCTAATTATAGCTATGTTAGTCCTAACTTGGTGGATAAGTGTGGTTTGATTAAGGAATTGCATGCAAAATCTTGGTTAGTACAGTTGGCTATAGGTACGAAGATGCGAGTTCATCATTGGGTAAGAGCTTGTGCATTTGATTTGAATGGTATGCCTACAACAACACATATGAATGTATTACTGTTGGGATCATACAGTGTGTTGTTTGGCGCAGATTGGTTGTATCTTCATAGAACCAATGTAGATTGTTATGACAAAACCATTGAGTGTGTTGATGACAATGGGGAACCAAGAGTCTTACAGGGAAAGAAGAAAGCCACATCAGTTAGGATGGTGACAGTTATGCAAACAAAGCGTAGTCACAGGAAAGGGTGTAGGTTATTTGCAGTGCACATTTCTAGTGATAAAGGTAAGGAAGTTGATGATGAAGATGTCTTGAGTAGATACCCAGTTCTATAGCAATTCAAGGATGTGTTTGCTGAGGACATTTTAGAGTTGCCACCTCACAGGGAGGTAGACTTTTCTATTGAGTAGTGTCAGAGGTAGCTCCAACATCAAAAGCACCTTACAGGATGAGCACACCTGAGTTGGTTGAGTTAAAGTTACAGCTAAAGGAAATGTTGGACAAGGGGTACATTAGGCCGAGTGTATCACCATGGGGTGCACTGGTGTTGTTTGTAAAGAAGAAAAATGGTACTCTTAGATTATGCATTGACTACAAGTAGTTGAATAAAGTAACCATTAAGCACAGGTATCCATTGCCGAGGATTGATGACTTGTTTGATTAGCTAAAGGGAGAAGCAATGTTCTCTAAGATCGACTTGAGATCTGGATATCATTAGGTATGCATTAAAGAGGAGGACATTTACAAGACCGCATTCAATACGAAGTATAGACATTATGAGTTTGTTGTAGTTCCATTTGACTTAACTAATGCTCTAGCTACATTTATGTGTTTGATGAATACTGTGTTGCGTCTATACTTGGATAAGTTTGTTATTGTGTTCATTGATGATATACTGGTATATTTTAAAAATGAGGAAGAACATCGTGAGCATTTAGTAGTCGGGTTGAGGTTGTTGAAAGAGCATCAGTTGTATGCTAAGCTCAGCAAGTGTAGTTTCTTTCAGACTGAGGTACACTACTTGGGGCATGTTGTCTCCAAGGGGGGCATTGTAGTAGGTCCATAAAAGATAAGAGCCATCATGAAGTGGGTAGCTCCTAAGAATGTGGATGAGTTGAGATCTTTCATGGGGTTGGTAGGCTATTATAGGAGGTTCATCAAGAACTGTTTACAAATTGCTTATCCTATCACATCATTACAGAGGAAAGGTAAGAAGTTTGAATGAATAGAGGAGTGCGAGACTAGTTTTGAGCGGCTCAAGTAGTTGTTGACACATGCACTGGTGCTAAAGATTATAGATCTAGACAAAGAATTTGTAGTACGCACAGATGCTTGCAAGAAGAGACTTGGTGGATTCCTTATGCAGGATGGACAAGTGGTATGCTATGAGTCGTGGAAATTGAATGAGCATGAGCAGAACTATCCCACACATGACCTTGAGCTAGCAATGATTATATATGTGTTGAAGATGTGGAGACACTATCTTTTGGGCAAGATATTTACATTGATGAGTGATCACAGTGATTTGCGACATCTATTTGACCAACCAAATCTGAATGGTAGGCAAGCTCAGTGGTTGGCTATGATTAGTGAGTTTGATTTTGAAATCAAGTATATCAAAGGTAAAGAGAACAGAGTGGCAGATGCTCTTATCAGACAAATACATGTAAATCATTTAGCAGCTATGAGCTCCTATGGGATAGATCTATGGGATAGGATCTTGCGGGCAGGTTAGTAGGATGTCAAATATATGGATATTGTGCACATATTACAACAGAGTACTGGTATAGGCACAAGTAGTGGTACATGTATAGGTACAGGTACAGGTGATGGTATAGGACAGGTACAGGTGATGGTACATGTACATGTATAGGTACAGGTACAAGTGATGGTACAGGTGCAGGTGCATAGGATGTGGATTATTGCCTTACATCAGATGGATTGGTCAGGTTCAGAGATAGGATATATGTGTCAGACAACAATGAACTTAAGAATATGATCTTGACAAAGTTTCATGCGAAATCTTATTCAGGTCACCCAAGTTATCAAAAGACATTGACAACAGTGAAGAGATTTTACTATTAGCTGAATTTGAAGAGGGATGTAGCAGAGTTCATAGCTAGATGTTTTGATTGTCAGCGAATGAAAGTGGAATGTAAGCATCCAAATGGATTGCTACAACCGATCGCGATTCCATAGTGGAAATGGAAAGTCATTTCCATGGACTTCATTACAAGTTTTCCAAAGACAGTGAGACAACATGATTCCATCATGGTTATTGTGAACAGATTGACAAAGGTTTCACATTTCATTCCGGTGAATTCTATATTCTTACTTAGCAATGTAGCACATGTGTTCATCAAAGATGTGGTTAGACTACATAGTTTTCCGAAGAAGATTGTGCCAGACAGGGATGCAAAGTTCACTTCCAAGTTTTGGAAGGAGTTGTTTGCAAATTTGGGCACAAAGTTGGCCTTCAGTACAACTTATCATCCGTAGACAAATGAACAAAAAGAGAGGGTCAACAGGATATTGGAGGACATGTTGAGGATGTACATGATGCATCAGTAGCAAAAGTGGGAAGAGTATCTTCCATTGGTAGATTTCGCGTACAACAATGGGTATCAAGAATATTTGAGGATGAGTCCTTTTGAGGCATTGTATGGGCTAAGTTGCAACACTCCTCATTCATAAAAAGGCTTCTAAGGATCAGTTGGTAACCTTTTGCCATTTCAGTTTTGGAGCTCTCTCATTATTTTTTCTCTCTCTCTCTCTCATACTCTTGGAGGCTTTGAGTTTTCTTGGAGCACTCTTAGTGGGTGTGGCATACTTGGATTCTTAGAGCAAGAAGGCAAAGGAAGAGCAGGAAAGCGCAAGAGGGCATTGAGATCAGTAACTACCTCAGATTTGCTTGTAGGTATCGATTTGCATGTATATTTTCTTCACTAGTTTTGGCATGCATGAAATATGCATGTGGATTTTTGGTTGTGATTTGTCATTGGCATGGAAGATGGATGGGATTGACAGTGGATTTCCTAGCCTTTCCATTTCCTGGATATCCATGGTGATTGTGGGTTTACTTTCATTGTTTGTTTTTGGTTGGTTCTCATGTTTCCTTAGCTTGGATTGAGTTATTAGTTCCTGGAAGCCCTAGTTGGACAAAGACTTTAGAAACCCTATAACATCTTGAGTTGAGTTACTAGTCTTGGAAGCCTTGGTTGGACAAACGCTTTGGAATCCCTTGCTGGGTTGAGTTACTAGTCCTAGAAGCCCTGGTTGGACAGAAGCTCTGGAAGCCTTGTATGAGTTGTGGGTTGAGTTACTAGTCCTTGAAACCTTGGTTGGAACAAATATTGTGGAAGCCCTGGAAGGCTTGGATGGAGACCAATCTGATGATGGTTTTGTGATTTCTGATCGTGAGGTGGAATCATTGTTTCATGGGTTGAGGTGGCTGGCCTCTGGAATCCCTAGATGACTTTTGATTGAGGTGTTCTATGAGATCCCACATTCATGCTTGGAATATCGCACGGGGGTGAATGGCTGAAGAGAGACTTGGCTCAGCCATTCTATGGTCAGGTGGAACATGGAAGTCTCATCCCAGGTTTGGGTTTTGCATCATTAATGAAATGTTATTTCTACTTGTATTTCTATGAGCATTTTGATGGATTATATGAGGTCTATATGGTTGTACTTTCATGAGTATTTATATTGCTATTATGATGGTTATGTATGTGTTTTATGACAGTAGCCATGTATGGCTTTCAACATGTTTTTACTTGTAATTGAATGATCAATGTATCTATGACCTAATGGATGGAATGATAGTTGATGTATTGAGGCATCAATGGTTCTTAGCGATTCTCAGCTAAGTATGAAACCCCTATGCTCGGAACTTTTATTTACACCCGTAGATTACATATTCGTGATATGTTTGACGAAATTCTTGTCATGGCTAGTAGGGGTCTAGTTAATGTCTTAAAAAAACATTTTCTTTAATACTGTCATTTCCATGTTGTTTTACTGTTCTGAAGAGATGGTTCAATTTTGGGCAGTGACTTGGGCTCTGGGTTTGAAAAAGTGGTCAAATCTTGGGGTTGCTGGCATATCACTGACAAATTTAGTCTCTGGTCACTTGCAGACAAGCCTATGAGAGTGAATTTTGGTTTCTAGACATTGTCATGCCTATAACATGAGAACGGCTAAGGCTTAAGTTGTCCAAAAGTTTAGTGGGACCCAAGGGTAAGTTATCTAAAGTAGTGGATTAGTTCTTGAGGGTCCTATAGCTGATGTTGAAATTCTGTATGGTGTGTTTCCGTCGGTTCCACTTCCTTAATGTGACTTAGGAGGTCGAATCATATCATAGTGGCCTCTCGTCGCATGTTTACGTCGACTGGTCGGTTGCTTGGGTAAATGTGGGAGGAGGGTGTTATAAACACAGAGGTGTCCCAAGTGGCATAACAGTGTGTCCTGGAGGTGAAAGTTTGGAACTTGCTTACCTTCTAGGAGCATCAGGTATGTTGTGCCGAATTCTGGATCACTCTTGTAAAGATGTGTCCATCCTGGTGTCTCATGTCCATAAGAGTTGAGGACAATGGTCAGCGCCATAACCAACACTTGGTTGAGGCAGTATGCAACATTATTGGTGTTTCCCTTCTTGTAATTAATGTTCAAATGAAACTATTGTAGATATGTGGACCATTTTTTATGGTGATCGTTTGGCAAATTTTCTTGTGTCTCTACGAACTGCAGGGTTCAGTGGTCTATGTGGATGACCATTGCCTTCCCAAGAATGTAATGATTCCATTGTCGATAGACTTGCATAATGGAATACATATCTTTGTCATAGGTGGGATACTTTCATATTGTATAAGAAAGTCTCTCACTGTAATATGCCACTGGATGCCCTCGCTAGGTAAGAACCACACCAACAGCATAGTTGGAGGCACATGTCTCACTTTCATATGGTTGTTACAGGTATGGTCATGTGAGCACTAGTGTAGAGCAGAGGTGATGCTTCAACTCGGAAAATGCCTCCGGCTGCGATTCAGACCAAAATAAATTTTCTTTCCCTCCACCCTTGGTGACTTGACGCAAAGGCCAAGTGATATGAGAGAATCCCAACACACACCTATGATAAAAATTGGCAAGACCCAGAAAGTTGTGGAGCTCTATTAGAGTGGTTGGGGTTGGCCAATCCTGAATAAATTGTATCTTGGTTGGGTCCACATGCACACCCCGTTCATCAATGATGTACCCCAGACATTGAACCTGGGTCATACTAAAAGTGCATTTCTCTAAATTGACACACAATTTGTGTTGTCACAAGGTTTGGAGGACCTGTCGAATATGGTGTATGTGCTCTTCCGAGCTCTGGTTAAATATCAAGATGTCATCCATATATACTACCATGAATGAGTTAGTGAAGCATTGCAAGATGTTTTCCGTTAACCACATGAAGGTTGCGGGGGAATTCGTCAACCTGAAAGGCATGACCAACCATTCGAAAAGGCCCTCCTTATATTTCAAGGCAGTCTTCCACACATCTGAGTGTTTGATTGGTACCTGGTGATAACCAGTCTCCAAGTCAATCTTTCCGAAATATTTGGCCCCCTTGAGTTGGTCCAAAAGTTCATTAATCTGTGGGATTGAATACCTATTTCGACTAGTGATCTTATTTAGCACCTGATAGGTGATACAAAACCTCCAAGTTCCATCCTTATTTTGTAACAACACGATCGGGCTCCCATAGGGTGATGAACTTGGCCTGATGTGCCCTTTCTACAACAACTTCTGAATCTGTTTCTTGATTTTATCATTCTCTAGAATGGAGCGTCGATATATTAGTCCATTGGGTAGTGGCGCACCCCAGATCATATTGATGGAGTTCTTGACTTGACAGTGTAGGGGTATCCCTATGGGTGAGGTGAAGATGTCCTTGTACTCCTCCACGACCTTGTCCATATGTTGCTAACATGCGGAGGAGCCCTATCTAGAGGCTGTGTATGTGGCGACAATCTTCCTCTTTCTCTAAGGGTGAATCATGAGGAAGACAATTTTCGTGGTCTGGAAAATGATCTTACTGCATTTTTTAGCAAAGATCAAAGAAAAAACTCTAGGCAATGCTACCCTTGGCATCTTGTACAATTTATGACCCAAAGTAATAAAACAGAATGAGGTCGAGATTCATATATAGCATGACGCTTCCATAGGTATGGTTGACCTTATAAAACATCACAAACTTCCATAGGGGCAACATCGCACAATACCTCATTTGCAAAGGGCTTGATTTTATAAGGTAGTTGACACTGCTGATTGACACAGAGATCTTGCCCTTGGTGGAGCCACTCGATGGTGTATGGTTGTGGGTGTGATATTGTTGGAAGGTTCAATCTATTATTGACCTTGGCTGAGATCAGGTTCTTCCAGATCCCACTATCAATGATGAACTGCAATGACAAACCCTTTACCCACATTTATGAGTGGAAGAGGAGCTCCCCCTCCTTTGGATCCTTAGGTTCCACCTTTTAGAGCTTGGTGGTGGCTATTGTTACCGTGGGTTCAATGTCAATGATCTGATTTCCCTTATCAGTTCCCTTGTCGGATTTCGACTCAAAATTAGAGCATGCATCCATCTCTGAGTCTTTTAGCTCAACCACCAACGCTTGCTTCATTCGATATTCGTTCGTGTTGTGAATGAGATTTTTAGGTAACTAAAACCACTCGTTGGTGTCTTTCCTTTCCATCCCGTTATTTGTGGCTTGTGGCTTCGAGTAGTTGTCTTTGAGGGTCATGACTTGACTTTTCCCTTTTCTCTGTGGTTTGGGGGTGCCTTTGCTCTGCTTCGGGTTCACAAATCCAAAGTCTCGCTTTTTCTGCTTGAATTATGCTTAATCTTGGAAGCATATCAATATGTTGCACTAAGCGAGGAGATATCCAGGAACTCCATTTCCTCCTAAATGTATTTGTGCAAACAATTGTAGTACTTGAGCACTAGATGCTTCTTAGAATCTTTGATACTCAAATTTGTGCGCAGGTTATGGAAAAGATTTGACAGCTCATGCACATCTTGATCCCTTTGTTGTCACAACATAGTTCATTGTATGTATTTATCCTCATAGCTCCCACAGGGTAATATTGTTCCTTAATGGTGTCTCCGAAAGAATTCCAAGTGGGTGTGGCTGAAAATTGTCGAAATTCCTTGTAAATTCAAACTGCTAATTGTAATTTACTAAAACAATAGACTTGAATCTACTCTACTCATTAGCGGAAACAATTTAAACATTCGCGAAATCATGAAGCATACAAGAGAAATAATTAAATCAACACATTACACAATGATTTCTTGGGGAAAGCCATAATAAAAACCCCTGTTATCTGTATATTGCATTAGTCAAAAAATATGATAAGATTACAATGCTTTGCTCAAGCTCGAGCAACCTCTGCACTATTTTTATCTGTCTCACAACTTCCTATACAAGCCTAGGCCAATACTTAACAAATTTTCTACTTGCCCAAGTATCTATTTCCTTGTGTTGTTTCCTTGGGAATTATCCCCTATTAATTAGGGAAATTCCTCAATTGGATTTGCGAATCCATCATAGGCTTTCCTCTGACTACATGCACCACCTTTACAATTCAAGTGACTATACAACTAATAGTACATTGTCCCTGAACTCCAATATCAACTGGTTAACTCTCAGATTTGACATGCATGAGTTATTTATGAGTGAATCATCAGTTAATTGGTTGATCACTATAGGAAACACCCCACTCCTACCTCCCACTAGTTCCTCCAATAGTTGGAACTAGTTTAACTGACTTTGACTCAACTAAACTGAATTAATTAGTTACAACTCAAAATAAACTCAACTAGGGTTTCTATAAAGTAGGAGACACTCTACATGACTCAAGTTAGACCCTCAACTCGAATTAATTGAGCCAACTAAGTCAAATTGACTTAGTTAACTAATACAAATTGTCATGTGATGTGGAATTACAATTTTATACCTAATTTAATAAAATGACAAAATTAAATTAGGATTTTCTTGTTGCATTTACAACACTCTCTCACAACAAGAAATGGATTATTTGTGTAACATCCTTGGTGAAAATTCCATGTAATAAAAGCTAATAAAGGCAAAAATAACAACCACAGTTGATGGGACACTTATTATAATCTGAATGTTGGGAAAAACATCCCAGTGGGTGTTCATTTGGTTTATTATGGCTAAGGAAATTGGGAAATGCAATGGCTAAGGCTTTGGAAATGCAAAATGTCATTTTTGGCACATTTATTTATGAAAATAATGGAAATTAGGAGAAAAAGAAGGTGAAAGGTCACAGGTTGCATGTGAGGAGGAAAATGAAGGAAAATAATGGAAAATAAAGAAAATAGAGACCTAATTGATAAAAAGGCTTCGGAGGATTAGTTTGTAACATTTTGTCAGTTCAGTTTTGGAGCTCTCTCATTATTCTCTCTCTCTCTCACTCTTGGACACTTAGAGTTTTCTTGGAGAACTTTGGCATTAGATCTAGAAAGGAAAATAACGAAAGACAAAGGAAGGAGCAAGCAAGGAAAAGCAGGATCAAGTAGCTACAACAATATTCTTTGCAGGTATTGATTAGCATGTGTATTTTCCTTGCTAGATTTGGCATACATGGTATTGCATGTGGTTCTTTTGCTGTTATGGCAAGGGTTTTGCTAGGTGTGACAATGTTTTCAGCCTAGCCTTGCCATTTCCAAATAGCCATGGTGTGATGGGGTTCTCATGTTTTGGTTGAGTTGGATTGTTGGATGGATTTGAAGTTGAGTGAGGTGGATCTTTGAATGATAGAATACATGGCCTAGTAACCCTTGAACTAGATGGTGGGTTGCGGTAAAGCCAGATTTTGTGTTGCCTTGGTGGGCCTAGGAATCCGTGTCGGTGATTGGCAAGATATACTGTAAAGCCAAGAGGTGGATTTCTCTCCATTGGGCCTAGTAATCCCATGTTCAGATATGCAGTAAAGCCTGGAGAGTGGGTCTTGGTTTAGGGCCTAATGATCCTGTGTGGATTGCGGTAAAGCACGAGTGACTAGGAGACATGACAATTCCTCATGGTGTAGATGGATAAATTCGGTGGTATCCATTATTTTTTGGCCTAGTGATATGGTGGAGATCATGGTAAAGCATGTTATTACATGTTTATTGTGTTGGCCTAGTGATCCGAGATGGATTACAATAAAGTATGGTTTCTATTGATGAGGGTGTGGTGGTTTAGCCTCGAGATGCCCTGGTTGGTTCTTTTGGTTTGAGTCTCACATTCATGCTTGGAATATGGCACGGGGGTTAATGGATGAAGAGAGATTTGGCTCAGCCTTTTTATGTTCAAGTGGAACGTGTTAGTCCTATCCCGGGTTTGGATTTTACATCATCAATATGAGGTTATTTCTCCTTGTATTTCTATGAGTATTATACTGGTTTATATGTGGATCATATGGTTATGATTTCTTTGGTTCTTATGTTGCTATTATGCTGGTTATGTATATTTTTTATGATAGTGGCTATGTATGGCTCTCATCACGTTTTTACTTGTAAATGAATAAACAATGTATCTATGACCTATTCGATGATAATGAAACAAATGATATAAGGGAACAATGCTTCATAGTGATTCTCATATAAGTATGAGACCCCTATACTTAAATCTGTTGTTTACACCTATAGATTACATATTTGTGATTTGTTTGACGAAATGTATGTCATGACTAGTAGGGGTTTGGTTGATGGTTTGTCCAAGTATTTTTATTTGCATCATTGTTTCAATGCTATATTTCTGTTCTGAAGGTGTTATTCAATTCTGGGTTCAGTGCCCGAAAAAGTGGCTCAAATTCCAGGGACCATGGCATAACACTGAGAAAAATAGTCCCCAGACGCTGGCATGCCTTGTCATGAGAGTGTCCAAAGCCTCTTGGACACTGTTAGGCCCTTAGCATGGGAGTGTTCAGAGGCCAAGTGGTCTAAAACCTTAGTGGGACCTGAGTCTAGCTACTTGAGTGGTTGGGATGGTTCCTGGGAGTCTTGTAGTAATGTGGAAGGTATGTATGTTGTGTTTCCACTGATTCCACTTCATTAAGGTCACATAGGAGGTTGAATCTAATCATAATAGCCTCTCATCACATGTTTACCCCAGTAGGTTGGTTACTTGGGTGGATGTGAGAGAAGGGTGTTAGAGAGTGATATCAGAGCATGGTTCACCCCTCAGACTGGATGGGCGGTGTGTTGTTCATGCATTCATGTCGTTTGCACATGTGTTAATCATTCTTGTGATCTATATGCTTGTGCATATACATGGTATTGGTCATGGTTGTAGTGATGTCGCCATGTGAATGAGAATATTGTTGTTGTAAAGTGTGTCGTCATGAGTGTATGATTTGCTACATATTGTTTATGTTTGTGTATTGTTAGTGTACATTGGTATGGTTGTGTTTTCATGCACGAGGTCATGGTATGTGTAGTTGATATGATCATGCATTGATGACTGGAATCTAGCTAAACTGATGGTTACATGGTTATGTGCTTGTGTATTATATGTATATATGTTGTTATGATTATGTTATACATGTAGTATGCTGATTGGGTGTTCTTGCAGATGAGATATCCTCCCCGAAGTTCGCTAAGTTACGTTGGTTTTTTTTTGTGATTTGGTTTAGCTGACATAGTATGCCTTGCAGGAAAGAGATCAAAATGACTAGAAAGATGATAGACTACAAAGACTCTCCCTATGAATTAGATGAGTAGCATGGTGTTGGGAACTCTTATGATTGAGCAGACACATTGAGAAGCTTAAAGGAAGGAATAAGGAGTTGTAAGGCGAACAATGACAAAATCATGCAGGCACAAGAGAAACAGGCAGAGGTTAATGCTACACTCCTTCAAAGTTTTTCAGAATTGTAGCGACAAGGACCAATTTAGATCAACCATGGACATGAGGAAACAACTAATAGGGCATATGGTAGTAGGTCTCATGGTGGTCACAGGTCGGACATAGATGACACATCTAGAGATGACGGATTGCTGGATACTCTGTATAAGAGAGGTGATGCATACAAGTATTATTCTAGTTCTAGTTCTGATAGACATCATGATCGTCATCATTATCATCCGTATAGGAGGAGTGATAGGGGATACTTTCCAGATGAGTTTAAGAAAGCAAAGACACCTATTGTTGATGGATATGTGAATAAGTCGGAAGATGAAAAGGATTTGATACTTGGGATGAACAAGTTCTTTGAGTTGCATGAGTACACAGATAATATGAAGGCTAGAATAACTATCTTCATCCTGAGAGGTAAAGCGGACATCTGGTGGGAAGATGTGAAATGAGTTAGAGACATCAGGACATAAGACTTGACTTGGCACGAGTTCAAGAGGATTTTTCAGGAAGAAGTACTTGTCAGAAAGTTACTACGACAGTAAAGCCAAATGATTTCATGAGTTAAAGATGAGATCAATGACAGATGAAGAGTACATGACTAAGTTCCTGGAGCTATTGAGGTATGTAGTGTATCTTAAATATGAGAAGGCTAAAGTTCAACATTTTTCAATGGTTTTCCATTAGCATTTAGAGATCATATTGAGTATGATGAGCCTTGGTCACTTGAGGAAGTTATTGGGAAATTGATGCATTGCTATGAACAATCAAAGTGTAAGAATGAATCTCAGCAAAGATGGAAAGGGAAGGATAAGGATAAAGGTAAATGGCAGTAGAAAAGAGCAAGGCATCAGAATGCAGACGAGAAAGAGAATGTGCCATCATAAAAGAGGTTTAATACAACTAGACAATGACATGGGTCAGAACTACAGCATAGATGTGAGGGTACCGGTCGATTGGATTGTTGGTCATGCGGTAAGGAGTACCTTAAGAGAGATTGTCCACATAATTAGGGTGGTAGGCCTCATATATATAGTGAAAAGAGTCACAGACTGTTGGGGATGTTGTTCAAAGAGTTCCTCATATTTATGCAGGATTGGATAACAAACAGGCAGACCATCAGGGGTCTATCATTGAGATGGACAGTAAGCTTTGTGATCAAGTTATTTCTATTTTCATTGACCTTGGATCTAATTATAGCTATGTTAGTTTTGATTTGGTGGATAAGTATGGTTTAGGTAAGGAATTTCATGTCGAATATTGGTTAGTGCAGTTGGCTATAAGTACAAAGAAGTGAGTTTATCATTGGGTAAAAGCTTGTGCATTTGATTTGAATGATATGATTACCCCCAACACATTTGAATGTATTACCGTTGGGATCATATAGTATGTTGTTTGGCATGGATTGCTTGTACTTTCATAGGACCAAGGTGGATTGTTATGACAAAGCCATTGAGTGTCTGGATGACAATGAGGATCCAAGAGTCTTATAGGGAAAGAAGAAAACCACGTCAGTTAGGATGGTGACAACTATGCACACAAAGCATAGTCACATAAAAGGGTGTGTTTTATTTGTCATGCACATTTCTAGTGACAAAGGTAAGGAAGTTGAGGATGCAGATGATTTGAGCAAGTATCCAGTTCTACAATAGTTTTAGGATGTATTTCCTAAGGATATTTCAGATTTTCCACCTCAAATGGAAGTAGACCTTTCAATTGAGTTAGTGCGAGGGACAACTCCAACGTCAAAAGCACCTTACAAGACAAGAACACCTTAGTTGGTAGAGTTGAAGCTACAGTTGAAGGAAATGTTGGAAAAGGGATATATTAGGCCAAGTGTATATTGTTTGTGAAGAAGAAGGATGGTACTTGTTAGAGTCAGTATTTGCATACTACCACTAGTGATCAAAATTCCTATTTTACATCATATTAGAGTCCCGTTTGAATTTTTTTGCATTCCACTCAGGTCATCATGAAAAAACATTGTTCACTGATGGTAATCTAAAGTTCAAATTCACTTTTCCCTCTCAAAAGTTTGTGTTTGTTGGCTCTTCTTCATGTGTCTTCGGGGTTACCATTGAACATGAAGGCTCATTTCATCACATTTGATAGCAATCAAATGCACTTGAAATTCAGTCATTTGAGGTTCCATTAGGTCACCTAGGGTTTATTTTTCCAAGGTCCAATAAGTCACTATCTCACTACATAAGGTCAGCAAAATATGAGATTCAAGCAAATAATGTCTTTTTCAGTTAAATAAAGCTTTCCAAAAGCATGTAAATTAAATTTGATTTCAAGAAAGAATTTTATCCCAAGTTTGTAAATTAGAACTACAAAACAGATGTAATATTTTTTTTTTTTTTTTAATGTAATTTTATGTCTATCATATGTAATAAGTCACTTTTAGCTGCATACTCAAGTCCATTGCCAAAAGCATCCCAAGCAGAAAGTCAAAATCATCATTGCCAAAGCATCATCCACCTGTTAAGAGCAAAAATGGTCAGAAAGTTAAAAAAGGGCATTAAAGTAAGAATTTGAAAATGATAAAGAACTTTAGAAAGTGGGTATGCAAACTCATAAATTAAAGTCAATTCAAGTATAAACCCTCTCAACACACTCATGAAAGCCTCATTTTCACTCTACCACTCTCACAACTCCTTAGCAAAAGAAAATTGGCGATTTTTAGGTGAAATTGGGCAAAACAGAGCAAGAGGACGCATTCAGCAAGGTTGCTGCGTGTTTAGCCTGGTCAATGCGCTCCTGTAGAGGTCGTTGCACGTTTGTCAAAATTTATAGTTTAATTTATAACTGTGTCGCACTCCTGTAGAGGTCATTGCGCGTTTGACCAGGTCATTGCGCCTTTGCCTGGGTCGCTACACGTTCACCTGGAAGGAGCCAAACATTCTAAAAACCCTCCCTCGCCACTAAGTTTCTAGGTTAATCATCATTCACTCCAGCAAATCAGGTTGGTGGAAGAATTACTCACTCCTACCCTCCTTTGTTTGCCTACATAGGGTTTAAATTGTTTGTTGTTTTTCCTAAGATCTAACCCTAGCCATTCATTCCCATCATCTCACAAGCACATTTCTTAGTTTTCATCACTATTCCTCCCTCACTTAACGACTATTCCCTATCATCTCCCTCATTCCACATATCCCCATCTCATCTTCATCGTCTCTCCTCACATCATTCCACATTTCCAATACCTATAGTCCATTCTATCATTCCCCTAGGGTTTTAAAGGCAACAAATCATGGGAGAAGAAGAACACACAAGTAAGAGTGATGGAGAAAAACAATAGAGGAGGAAATATAAAAAAGGAGGGAAAATCATTAGATACGAACCAACCAATACTAGAGAGCTCATGGCATCTCCCATCAGTATCAAAAGCTTTAAAAATATGGGCTGTTTTGAGTTTTGTGAGAAGGTGGAAAGGACACAACATCATTCTGAATTGACCAAACAGTTCATTATCAACCTCCATGACAATCAAGAAACCTTGGCCGGTGTCACCTTTACGATATCTTCTATTATCATATCAGCTGCTACTGAGATCCCAGATGTTGGGGAAAAGTGGTTTAAATAGGCAGATTTGGATTATTGATATTATGAGCCATATCTTAAACCCAATCATAAGAATGAAAGAAGGAGGATTTTTCCTTTCTCTTACCTCCTAGATAGATATGTTCCTATGATGAAAATCATCATGAACTTTACATGTGAGGGCAGGTTTTCTAGGCTCTACTCCTATCATATTCGGTTACTCGTGCATTTTACAAGAGTCAAGATGCTCAATATGCTCTATTGTCTTTACCGGGATATCGACAAGATGTCATACATTACCCGAAGGAAAGATCATGATCATTAAATGCAAAGCACATTTCACCATTCTCTCATCAAAATGATAGTCCTACACTGCCTTGATCAACTTAACATTGAATGGGACACTTTCATATCTAATGAGGTTTTCACAGTCCCACCTATTCAGCATGGCCAAGAGGCACCTTCATCCTCTCATCCACCCACCTCCATTCCTCCACCTCAGCCTATTCATCATTCATCTTCATCTCATGAGTCAGCCACACCATCACCTCCATCATCACGATTTCATCAACCTATTCATTCACTTGGTAGATATAAAGGAACTGAGCAGGAGCATATTGAGCATGGTGAGAGCAGCAAGCGCAAAAGGGTTGGTTTAGGTACCTTGGCACATACCCATCAAAAAGGGCATAGGAAAGTGTTTTCCCCACTGATTTCGGGAGGGGCCTTGCCTTCTTCATCAACAAAGCAGGTACAAAAGGGTAAGGAAAAAGTTGTAGAGGCAAAGGTCTAGCAGCAGGAGGAAGACCTCCATGAGATAGAGCATGATTTTTAGTTATTTGAGTTAGATGAACATGATGACAGTAAAAGCACAAAAATTGTCATCAAGGAGAAGAATGCACTCATAGGAGAGCTCGAGGTCAACTTGCAAAGGGCCAAATGGATCATTTCCTACTATGAGCAGGAAAATAGGTAGTTTGAGGTAAAAAATGAGCTCATGGAGATTCAACTCAAAAAGGCAAAGAGAGAAGCTGAAAAGGAAAAGGTGTTACTTGATGAGGCATATGGGCAGTATGTTGAGCCACTTGATGAATAGGTGCCAAGAGGAAGGCCAAGGACTAGAGGCCTAAAAAGAGCCTTGGAGAAGGTAAGGAAAAGGGAGGAAGAAATGGCCAATCAACTCACCTTGAATGAGCAATTTGCCAAGATGGTAAATGAAAACCAAGAATATTGGCTTGAGAAGGTAAATGATCATATGAAGAACCTCCTAGGCAAGGCCAAGAAGGAAAATGATATTCAAAGAAGTATAGTGAAGCACTATGCTATGAGAGACAAAATTGCAAGAGCCAAGCTCAAAAGAGCTCATGCAAAAATTGAGGCTTTGACCAAGCAAGAGGAGAAAACGAGGTTAGATATCCTTATTAAGGAATCACTCCATGCCTAAAACATATAGCCAGCTATCAACCCACCAATTTTGGCAAGATGTGTTTTGTTGTGCTTTTTGAAGAAATTTTGGCACAGTCAGCATGGTCAAATGCACAACACCTAGGACGCTGCGCTCTTTTTTGGGGCATCCAATGAGAAAATGGTCAGTAGTTTTGGATTCAGAATGATGAGGACCTGCACCTGGTAGTTTTTCTAAGGATTTGGAGCAAAACTGGTCAACAAAAAGGGTAAAAAACTACCAAAAAATCACCTTGTTTGAGTAGTCTTGGGAGATTGCAATTTTGGAGGGGTAAATGAAGACCATTTTGAAAAACAAGTGCAGTTTTTGAAACTAGATAGAATAAGATTTCTAATGAGCTATCCTGGGCTATATTTGGACATCGGGAAGGTGGTCAAAAGTCATCTTGAAGAGGACGGTACATGTTTGACCACAGTTGTTGCGCGTTTGACAATTTTCCACAATTTTCACTGTTTCATTCCAGGTTGACTTTTATCTATGGTAAATTCAATTTTTACCTATGTAATTGATCTAGAGGATGTAATTATCAATTTTTTTACTTTTACCTAGGGTAGATACATCAGTTAGATGGCCTATGTGGTATGTAATGAATCAATTTGCTAGAGTGAGGGATGAGTCACTTTGACCACCCTACACTCCAGCTATCAGTCCAACCTTTCTTGCAACTGCTCCTCCACTCATGGATTCGACCCCTGATGCCTAGGATGAGTTGGTTGTTGGACTATATTATGTATTTTCTCAGTCATTTTACAGGTTGGATTCAGTAGGGATGTTATAGATGAGTTGCAACTATTTTTCTGGGATACATGTGGTATGAATTTTTAGCATTGTTTCTTCTTTGTGATCATTTGTATGAATGTTTTATCAGTTCATAAACCATTCCATTTATGTTATATGGTAATTTACAAGTTGATAGGTAGAATATATGTTTGCTCATGCTCTGCTTTGAGTAATTTATCATACTTTGTCCATTTTTCTTCAGTTTAGGAAGAATACATCTTTTATGCTCTTTATAACGCCTCATTAGTCTTAAATAATCTCATTAAATCACTTTTTAAGTGTTAAGCTTTATACCTACCTTGCCCCTTTGAATGTCTGCAATCATATCTCATTCGCTCTGACCTAGTCCCTCTGACCTAAAAACACACATCCATGTGACTACCCAACCAAAAATCAAATCAAACAACCCCTTGCACTTTACATCTAGCCTAAAACCCTAATCTATACAGCCCTCCTAGTTGCGATCCTTTGGAGAGAGCCCTCTCTGGCTTTGTAGGGCTAGCTACCAAGGTAAAAGATTGGTCTGTGGTTACCTCAGCCAGAATCTTCCTCAGCCTTGGAGATCCGGAGGAGCGATAACATATTGGCGCCATTTCTAGGGAATGAAAGGTTCATTTTCCCTAGGTGTATGACTAATTCTCATTAAAATTTGGTCCTTTGGATGAGGGGAATAAGATTTACAAAGGTTGATCTAGAAATTAAAGTGCCTAGATTGTAGAAGCTGGCCTCAAGGAGACAACGAGACAAATTCTGCATCCTGGTCCAGTTCATTTAGTTCTAGAAAATCAAAGCTTGTTCAAAATCAGAGATGGATACGTATCACAAGTTCCATCAGACTACCTCCTATTGGTAAGTTCTTAATCACTACCAAGTTCAAATTTCGCTATTGAATACTTTCCTTTATAAATAATCTAAATTCAGCTCAAAGCCTTAGATCCGATCCTATTGAGTCTGACCTTGTTAAGGTACTGGCTTCTAAAAGATACACCAGGTCAAACCCTGACCCTAATCCTCCTTCTTTGGTCGATAACCTAGAGAGGTTGTTGAGAAAGCCTAAAGTCCCTATCCCCGAGACCGAAAATCCTAAATTGGAAAGGACCACTTCCTTGCCAGATAAACTACATATTTTTGAGGATTTACCTTTCAACATTAAATTTGAGTTATCCTTGTTTCGATAAAAATCAGAATCTAGTCTTACTGAATAAGTTTTTGATCCTATAAAGTTTGAATCATATCTTTCTAACTCAAAGTCATTGTTTAACTGACCTTTTGTTGCTTCTCAATCTTTAAAACTTCAGCATGAGGTTTGGTCAAATTTTGACAAACTTCAAAGCCTGGAAGATCAGTTACAGATCATTACTGAAAAGGCTTATATCCAATATCAACTTGAGCTCTTATCTTCTGCATACCCTCTACTTCATCTCTGAAAGCATCCACTTCATTCCCTCCATCTTCCTCACAACCAACTCAACCCATTGCAGTTCCCATCCACCATTCTCCGGGAGTTATGGTGAGATTTGCACCTTTGGTGTTACTGGGACAACTGGCAACATCACCTCAGACCTATGGTCAGAGGCTTCCTTTGTTTGATGGTAGCCCAAGAGTGACAACCCAGCAACATATTGATAAGAAGGTTGATTTCATTGACTTAGAAGAAGTATGAAGACGATGCTAAAATGAGGTTGATAGCTCAAACTTTTTCGGGAGACATGAAGAAATGGTTCTGCGGTTTGGCAGCAGGCTCTATTAATCCTTTAGCCAAGCTCAATGAGGTGTTTTTAGCTAAATTGTGGGAAATAAGAATCTGTTGCAGATCTTGGCAGAATATAACACTTTGAAAAGGAATCCTAATGAGATGGTTCAAGAATTCACCATAAGATTCAATCAGGTGTGGAATTCTATTCCGGACAATATGAAACCTCCATCGGATTTGGCACTTCAGCATTACCCGGATTATTTTGATCCAAAAATGGTCTATCAGCTAAGGGAAAGGGATCCCACAACTCTCAAGGATATGCAGAACAATGCGGTAAGTGTGGAAGCCAACTTGATGATCAAGAAATCTCAATTGAAACATGAGAAACCGGAAAAGAGAGCGACCATCAAAGAAGAACCTTCTACTACCAATACAAAACTTGATGCATTAATCAAAAACATGGACAGAATGGCTAACCTAATGATAAATTCAGCTAGATCTTCGGAGCCACAAGTCAAAAATCCTAACTTCAGAAATCAATAGCAACCTCAGTACATGATAAAACAAAGAGAGCCTAAGGTTTCTGAGGCATCGACATCTCAACAACCTGTTGAGACTCCTTTGAGCAGAATTATGCTCAAGGAAAATATGACGATGAAACAAAACCAATTGTTGAGGAAAATCACTTCTTTAGGGAAGATCACCATCCCATTTTCTTGACTGAAAATGAGAAGTATGTCAAAAAAGTGGAGGAAACTAAGGATGAGGACTACATACTAGCAAGTGATAATGCATTGGAAACCCAAACCAATGATTATCAAAGAGGATATTTGAATGCTCTCAGTTCTCAGTAGAATCAATATTCTTTGAGGAATAGAGATGTCCCAATCACTCAAAAAAGAACATCACAGCAGAAAGACATCCAACAGAAATCAACTCCTCAAGGAGATCAGAGCAAAGGTAAAGAGTTGGCAGCAAATGATCAAAGCAGAACAAAGCAACCATCTACAAGCATTCCGAACAAGGATCATGACAACCAAAGAAAGGATCAGCTACCAAGAGACAATGTTCAAAAGGAGGTAGATAAAAATAGTTCTTTCAATCTAGAAACTGAAATTTCAAAGTTGAAAGTGTCAATCCCTCTTACTGAACTTGTAAAAAATAGCCATTACAAATCTGACATAGTTAAATTTCTTAAAGTTGATCCTATGTCTGACATGGTTAATATTGAAGATGACCACCTTTGAATTGATTTTTGGTCCAGCCATAGATGGTCAGTCAGGTGATAGTGATGTTCCTCCATTTTATCTCAGTTTAAGAATTCACCAATTCATTCTTCACAACTCCATGCTTGATTCCAAAGCCTCTCATAACTTAATTCCAAAAGCCATCATGGATAGATTAGGTCTAGATATAACTTGTGAGTGTCATGACTTGTATTCTTTTGATTCTGGAAAGGTCCGCTGTCTTGGTGTAATCAAAGACTTGGTAGTATCTCTAGATCAAATACCTATTAATAATGTTTTAATGGATGTGGTGGTAGCTGATATACCGCCTCGATTTGGCATGCTATTGTCAAGATCTTGGGGAGCAAAATTAAGAGGCACATTGCAATTATATTTCTCCTATGCTATTATCCCAGTTTCCGGGCAATTGAGAATGTTGTACCATGAAAACAAAATGAATTTTATGATAACCAACAAGGAGAAACCCAACAATCATCCCATAAACATTGTACATACAGATTTAGAGTCATTTATTTTGTATAATGATAGTGTATTGAATGATGCAAATAGTCAACTTGTAGAGATTAAAGATGTACATGATATTTTCAATACTATGAGGGCAATTTCAGACCAAGAAATAGGTGGGCTGCCACACTCATCTGAAAAGCCGTCAGACAAGGTAGAAAAAGGTTCAAATCAGTCATCAAAGAAGGTAATGGAAACTTCTGAAGAGTCTAAAATCAAAGTTCAAAGAATGAACCCAAAACAAAAAAAATATGAACAAATCTTGGAAGAGGAAAATGGCCTTTGGACCATGGATTTTGATGGTGCCCTTGGGAAAGATGGAGAAGGTACTGGTATTTGGATTAGGAGTCCACATCATCATCAACAATTTATTGTCCCTTAACATGTTAGATTGTGCTCATACAATTTAGCTTTTGGTTGCCCTAACAATGAGGTAGAGTATGAAGCACTCATCACAGGTTTGAAGATCTTGAAGAGGTTAGGTGCCCATAGAATTTCCGTGTATGGTGATTCACCATCCACGAATGAAACAATATAGAAATGTTGTTTTAGATATTCTTAGAATGTTTCCCAAATATACACTTTCAGTTGTACCAAGGACCCAAAATCTTATGGCGGATTCATTAGCTACAACTGCAAGTAATTTTAAAATTCCAATTTATTCAAACAAGAAGTTCGAGACTCATGTTAAGCATCAGCCCTCGGTTCCTGATAACTTGCGATACTAGAAAGTATTCTGGAATGACAAATAGGTGAATAACTTCCTCCAAAGTGAAGGAGAGTTTGAAAATTGTTCTATGGACGAAGTCTATGATGAAGATGATCAAGTCATTGCGGCAGCTCAGGTTGATATACTACAACTGCAAGATAACAATATTCTGAAAGGTCTCATACCTGTGGAAGACTTTTTTAATTAGGATGATGTATCAAGGAAGCCTACATTGGTTCTTACAAAGAAAGGTGTCGAAGATGTGAACATTGGGACAACAGACAAACCAAAAATGATCAAGTTGTCCAAATCATTATCTCTTGAAGCAAAGGAAAAATACATTCATTTACTGTCTAAGTTTTATGATGTCTTTTCTTGGGATTATGCAGATTTGAAGGAATATGATAAGAAGATAATTCAGCACACAATACCAATCAGGCCCGATCGAAAGCCCTTTAGGCAAAAGTTACGAAGGATCAATCCGAGATTGCTGCCATCCATAGAAAAGGAAGTTAATAGACTTTACCAGGCGGGCATTATTATTCCCATCAGATTTTCCAACTGGATATCAAATCTAGTTCCGGTGAGAAAGAAGACTGGGGAAATAAGACTTTGCATAGACTTCAGAAACTTGAACAAAGTTTTGCTAAAAGTCAATTACCCCCTTCCAAAAATGGACCATACAAAGAGTTGTTGGCGCTTCTCGGCTTTCACTTTTGGATGGCTATTTTGGTTACAATCAAGTTTTAGTGCATGAGGACGATTAGGCTAAGACGACATTCACCACACCTTAGGGCATATTCAAATATGCAAAATGCCATTTGGTCTCAAAAATGCAGGGGCCACTTTTCAACGTGCCATGTGTTAGACTCCGTCTCATGTCAAAGATTGATTCTTCTTCAAAACCCTGTTTTGAAGAAGAAATCATTAATGTGTTGTTTTGGATTGTTTTAGATTATGTAATTTATCTCCAGCTCTTCAAAAGGGAGCAACTTCCTCAGCTCCTATCTCTGCAAAAGCACAAACACAAAACAAAGCATCATCAACAATCAAAGTCTGGCAATTTAATAATCAAATCAACAATTCCGCTCCTTCATCCATTATTCGTACATGACTAGCTTTGAATCTTTCCAAGATCAGTCTACTTCAAGCAAAGATGACGAATTTAAAGTAAATCAAAATCCAGTTTTTCATGTAGCAGAGGCTGCCTTGAATGAGCAACCAAAAATCTCCAAGTGTGTTGGATGAAGTTAGAGAGGGGTCGCGTGGGAAAGAGAATTCTTCTGGAAAATTGATGCTGGACATTGTAGCTGTGTTTACTCCGCTGCTTGTCATTATGGAAATATTCAATGTGCAGCTATCCAATTATACTTTGAACATGGAAAGAAGCTTTACAAGGAATTTTGCTAGGACTCTGCAAGTGTCCCCTTCACAGGTGGTTCCCATTGCGAGGCATGGTGTAAATGTCATTCTAGATATCTATATTTTATCATTTTCAGGATCAACAAACTATGCAATCTTGATTCAGAAGATAGCAGCGGAGAAGGCATCTTGCAGGATCCAATTCTTGGACCTTTCTCAATCCTTAGAATAGAGAATCCCCTTGAATCAAGTTATCCATATGCATCTAGATTTTCAGGGTATGGTACCATGGGAAAATTAATTCTATCCACTATTATATTGTGCATTATACTGGTAGCCATAGCACTTATTGTCTCTGCGACTTGCTTTATACACTACAAGTATAGACTAAGAATCCAGTTTTCAAATGTCTCATTTGATAATAGCACAAACAGTTTTACTAATCTAATAAGCCAGGGGTCATCTTTCACAGAGGAGTTTCATGCCCATGATAGCTCATGCCTCAGATCTATTACAGGATGCATGGGAAGAAAATCTTTCAAATTCAACAGTAAAAGTGAAATGGTACCAGGCACAATTGTACAACAGCTCTCTTATTCACAACTAGTTGAGGCAACTGAGCAATTTTCAACGTTTAAACTCATTGGCATGGGAGGAAGCAGTAGTGTTTATCGAGGTCAACTTAGAAATGGAAGAACTGTTGCTGTCAAGAAACTTGTCTGTCGAAATGGACCTGATACAGATAGTGAGTTCCTAATTGAGGTTGAGCTTTTATCCAGGCTTCATCATTTTCACCTGGTGCTACTCATTGGCTACTGCATAGAATACAATGGGCGGGAAGTTCAAAGACTACTAGTGTATGAACATATGCCTAATGGCAATCTTAGAAATCATTTGGATGGAACTTTGGGTAGGGAATCACTTCATTGGATAACCAGAGTTCGTATTGCACTTGGAGCAGCAAGAGGTCTGGAATATCTTCATGAAGCAACCACTCCCCGGGTTTTGCATCGTGACTTTAAGTCAAGCAATATTCTCCTTGATAGCAAGTGGAGAGCTAAGGTAGCTGATTTTGGCACTGCAAAGACAATCACAAGTGTTGATCTTAATGGTCAACCAAGTTCACCAGCAAAATTACTGGGTACATTTGGATATTTTGCTCCTGAATATGCAATGATGGGAAGGGCTTCTTTGAAATCTGATGTTTTCAGCTTTGGAGTAGTTCTTTTGGAACTAATTAGTGGAAGACGTCCAATAGACATGTCTTTGCCTCAGGGACAACAAAGCCTTGTTATTTGGGCAAGTCCTTTCTTACAAGATGAGAAGAAGGTACTCAATGAAATAGTAGATCCAGCCTTAAAGAATGGTTTCCCAGTAGAAGACATGTTAAAAATGGCTCAATTAGCAAGGGCGTGCTTACAAATGGATCCAGAGTCAAGACCTGTAATGACTGCAGTTGTGCAAGTTCTAGCCATGTTAATCCCAAATAATGCAAGGAAGAGTGCATCTTTGCCTACATATGGTGTTCAGATCCCCTTTTATATGTCATGGAATCCTAATTTCTGTAACTACAACTTCAGTAGGGAAGAGGACCTTAACTTGGATGAAAGCGTAATGCCATCAAAACAAGTTCATACAGGGAATGTGATGAGTGGTTCAACCTTTGAACCTGAAATTCAGAAAATGTGTTGTTCTCCGAAATGGACAGGAAGGCACACCATACTTTTGGGCCTCGAGGAAATTCTAGCTTCTCAAGAAGAGCCAAAACTTGATATTTCAAACGGAACGTCATCGTGGTCAGCTTCAGACTATTTGAAAAGTTTCTCTTCATCAATCACAGATAATCCAGCTCGCAGATCATTAGAGGGAGAATCACTTGATCTTACAGAGCCTCGTATGGAATCATTCTGGCATCATAATGGGTTTTCAATATGATCTACAAAAGGGAAGAATAACGTACATGTGCTTTGGCGGAGAACCTTTCTAATCCTGTGAACGAGCCACCTGTTTGTGATATATGCTACTATCATTTCCAGGTTCTGTCTCTACAGATGAAGATAGGCAACGTATACTTGTTTCTGACACTAAATCATCATCGAATCATCGTGGCAATGCAGATGGAAGCATTTTTAAACAGCGCAGGCAGATAAGAGCATTCAATGAATACAACTAGCACAATGTGCACAAATGTGAGATTGTTAAAGATTTCAAACAGAAAACGAAGGTGAAAAGTAAAAACCCGAAACATACACAGAGACATCTGTCATAAGCAGCGATTTAGGAACGAATTTTGCCTATTTTGATCCTCAGCCATGATTCTATGGGATCTGAGCACCAGTTATGCCTCGTAATTAGCCAAATCATCAGCAGATTTAGAGGAACATTGTATTATTTTAGATTAGAAGGATGTTCCATGTTTAGCATAGATGAAACGCCCATTTCTAATTTTTGTAATTGTAGTTGAAACAACGCAGAGGTTTTTGGGGTCGATTTGTTTTCCCCTTAGCAGTATTATATTTATTGTATTAAAAAATTCATTAGAAAGGAGAGAGGGGAGAGTTTTCTGAGTGCTGAGAGTGCTGGAGAACAAAGCTTTCAATGTACAGTTTTTGGCAGAGAGTTTAATGAAATTACACAGCTCTGACTTCTGAGATTCCTGTGGTATGAAAATTAGCATTAGTTTTCCTTTTGTTTCATATGTAATCTGTTATGTTCCATTTCACTGCATGATCATTTCTAACTGAACAAATGAAGTGTTTAGGTAAGAATTCATGCCTGCCATGCTCTGCCTATAAGTTTGTTCATGTTCAATGTTTTCTTCTGTTTGACAAGGATTCAAAGTTATTGTTTGCCCTTGTCAGCTCCTCACCAGTCTTGCCATCCCATTTAAATCTAGATTTGGTGTTAAATTTCTTGCCTACCTTGCCTCAGTTGATAATCTGTGTTGTTCATTACTTTTCTCTGTTCAAACTGTGATTTTTCCCATGCAGCCCCGAAAAACCCCGTTATTTAATTAAAAACCCCAAATCAAATCTTTCTAATTAGTTTACTAGCCTAATATCAGTGTTACCTTATTGGTCATCTCCCTTATTGAAGACTTTACGAGATAGACCGGAGAGAGCCTTCTCCTGCCCCGTAGGGCTAGCTACGAGGCTAAAAGGTTTGATGTTGCCTTGAGGTTTGCCTTTTTTAGCCTGAGGTGAAATTTCAAGCGCTAACATACTGGCGACCATACTAGGGAGAACATTCGATTTGTTGATTGTCTCGTTCCAGTACATGCAATCAAGGTGCAGATCTGATGCTGATGGTGGACAACACTCAGATACATATGCAGGCTGAATCATTCACCTGGCGACTCCAATTCGATCTAGACACTCCAGTGCTTGCTGATCCGTTCATGCCATGGAAGGGTATGTGGCAAACCCTGCCCTGTGTGAAGCTCTAAACAAAGTTAGAGAGTGGTTCGTGGATATTGAAATTAACGAAGAATTTTTCAGTACCTTCTTTCAAGGTTTGAAATTGCTAGAGTTTTCTTCTGAAGCTAAAACTGTTGCTTGTGAGTTAGTTGTTAAAAGAATCGAAAAGGAGATTCAGTGTCTCGATGAGCAAATCCAGTCATACGATTTCCAAGACCCTAAAAAGTTTTTGGAAATCCTTCCTCCATCGAAACAAAAAATCATAGATTTGCCTACAGATATTTATATTGATAATGTGCAGCTGGAAGTATGCATTGCAGAGTTGGGGCAGCCAACAGAGACTGGCTTCCGTGATCCTATTGCGGCATATATGGACATGTTTTTCAGTTTGATGGACAAATCAGGCTGTCTTTTCCGTGACTAGGGTCATTACTTACATGAAGGGTTGCCAGCAATTGCATCTGTGACCTCGTGGCAGCATTCTCAAGCGGCATCATTTCCAGGTTTACTTGAATGGTTAATTTGGCATTTTAGTATTACCTGATCTAGTGTTTGTACAGCAGAGTAGGGTAGCTTTGTAAATAAATAAGCAGCCATAAGGGCAGCATCTTGTTTTAGTTTGCTTGAAGATTGTTTGAGTTCAGTTTCAGTTTGAAAATAAGCAAGAGTTCTGTTGATGATGACTCCATTGCCCAATGGGAGGAGGCACTGTCTGCTCTCCCAAAGTTCTGCGGTTCCTGGCACCTCCAAGAAGCGGCAGCTGCCATCCCAAGTGGAGCCGATGTTAGACTCTGTCTCATGTCAGAGATTGATTCTTCTTCAAAACCCTGTTTTGAAGAAGAAATCATTAATGTGTTGTTTTAGATTGTTTTAGATTATGTAATTTATCTCCAGCTCTTCAAAAGGGAGCAGCTTCCTCAGCTCCTATCTCTGCAAAAGCACAAACACAAAACAAAGCATCATCAGCAATCAAAGTTTGGCAATTTAATAATCAAATCAACAATTCCGCTCCTTCATCCATTATTCGTACATGACTAGCTTTGAATCTTTCCAAGATCAGTCTACTTCAAGCAAAGATGATGAATTTAAAGTAAATCAAAATCCAATTTTTCATGTAGCAGAGGCTGCCTTGAATGAGCAACCAAAAATCTCCAAGTGTGTTGGATGAAGTTAGAGAGGGGTCGCGTGGGAAAGAGAATTCTTCTGGAAAATTGATGCTGGACATTGTAGCTGTGTTTACTCCGCTGCTTGTCATTGTGGAAATATTCAATGTGCAGCTATCCAATTATACTTTGAGCATGGAAAGAAGCTTTACAAGGAATTTTGCTAGGACTCTGCAAGTGTCCCCTTCACAGGTGGTTCCCATTGCAAGGGATGTTGTAAATGTCATTCTAGATATCTATATTTTATCATTTTCAGGATCAACAAACTATGCAATCTTGATTCAGAAGAATAGCAGCGGAGAAGGCATCTTGCAGGATCCAATTCTTGGACCTTTCTCAATCCTTAGAATAGAGTATCCCCTCGAATCAAGTTATCCATATGCATTTAGATTTTCAGGGTATGGTACCATGGGAAAATTAATTCTATCCACTATTATATTGTGCATTATACTGGTAGCCATAACACTTATTGTCTCTGCGGCTTGCTTTATACACTACAAGTACATACTAAGAATCCAGTTTTCAAATGTCTCATTTGATAATAGCACAAACAATTTTACTAATCTAATAAGCCAGGGGTCATCTTTCACGGAGGAGTTTCATGCCCATGACAGCTCATGCCTCAGATCTATTACAGGATGCATGGGAAGAAAATCTTTCAAATTCAACAGTAAAAGTGAAATGGTACCAGGCACAATTGTACAACAGCTCTCTTATTCACAACTAGCTGAGGCAACTGAGCAATTTTCAACGTTTAAACTCATTGGCATGGGAGGAAGTAGTAGTGTTTATCGAGGTCAACTTAGAAATGGAAGAACTGTTGCTGTCAAGAAACTTGTCTGTCGAAATGGACCTGATACAGATAGTGAGTTCCTAATTGAGGTTGAGCTTTTATCCAGGCTTCATCATTTTCACCTGGTGCTACTCATTGGCTACTGCATAGAATACAATGGGCGGGAAGTTCAAAGACTACTAGTGTATGAACATATGCCTAATGGCAATCTTAGAAATCATTTGGATGGAACTTTGGGTAGGGAATCACTTCATTGGATAACCAAAGTTCGTATTGCACTTGGAGCAGCAAGAGGTCTGGAATATCTTCATGAAGCAGCCACTCCCTGGGTTTTTCATCGTGACTTTAAGTCAAGCAATATTTTCCTTGATAGCAAGTGGAGAGCTAAGGTAGCTGATTTTGGCACTGCAAAGACAATCACAAGTGTTGATCTTAATGGTCAACCAAGTTCACCAGCAAAATTACTAGGTACATTTGGATATTTTGCTCCTGAATATGCAATGATGGGAAGGGCTTCTTTGAAATCTGATGTTTTCAGCTTTGGAGTAGTTCTTTTGGAACTAATTAGTGGAAGACGTCCAATAGACATGTCTTTGCCTCAGGGACAACAAAGCCTTGTTATTTGGGCAAGTCCTTTCTTACAAGATGAGAAGAAGGTACTCAATGAAATAGTAGATCCAGCCTTAAAAAATGGTTTCCCAGTATAAGACATGTTAAAAATGGCTAAATTAGCAAGGGCGTGCTTACAAATGGATCCAGAGTCAAGACCTGTAATGACTGCAGTTGTGCAAGTTCTAGCCATGTTAATCCCAAATAATGCAAGGAAGAGTGCATCTTTGCCTACATATGGTGTTCAGATCCCCTTTTATATGTCATGGAATCTTGATTTCTGTAACTACAACTTCAGTAGGGAAGAGGACCTTAACTTGGATGAAAGCGTAATGCCATCAAAACAAGTTCATACAGGGAATGTGATGAGTGGTTCAACCTTTGAACCTGAAATTCAGAAAATGTGCTGTTCTCCGAAATGGACAGGAAGGCACACCATACTTTTGGGCCTCGAGGAAATTCTAGATTCTCAAGAAGAGCCAAAACTCGATATTTCAAACGGAACGTCATCGTGGTCAGCTTCAGACTATTTGAAAAGTTTCTCTTCATCAATCACAGATAATCCAGCTCACAGATCATTAGAGGGAGAATCACTTGATCTTACAGAGCCTCGTATGGAATCATTCTGGCATCATAATGGGTTTTCAGTATGATCTACAAAAGGGAAGAATAGCGTACATGCGCTTTGGCGGAGAACCTTTCTAAGCCTGTGAACGAGCCACCTGTTTGTGATATATGCTGCTATCATTTCCAGGTTCTGTCTCTACAGATGAAGATAGGCAACGCATACTTGTTTCTGACACTAAATCATCATCGAATCATCGTGGCAATGCAGATGGAAGCGTTTTTAGACAGCGCAGGCAGATAAGAGCATTCAATGAATACAACTGGCACAATGTGCACAAATGTGAGATTGTTAAAGATTTCAAATAGAAAACGAAGGTGAAAAGTAAAAACCCGAAACATACACAGAGACATCTGTCATAAGCAGCGATTTAGGAACGAATTTTGCCTATTTTGATCCCCAGCCCTGATTCTATGGGATCTGAGCACCAGTTATGCCTCGTAATTAGCCAAATCATCAGTAGATTTAGAGGAACATTGTATTATTTTAGAATAGAAGGTTGTTCCATGTTTAGCATAGATGAAACGCCCATTTCTAATTTTTGTAATTGTAGTTGAAACAACGCAGAGGTTTTTGGGGTCGATTTGTTTTCCCCTTAGCAGTATTATATTTATTGTATTAAAAAATTCATTAGAAAGGAGAGAGGGGAGAGTTTTCTGAGTGCTGAGAGTGCTGGAGAACAAAGCTTTCAATGTACAGTTTTTGGCAGAGAGTTTAATGAAATTACACAGCTCTGACTTCTGAGATTCCTGTGGTATGAAAATTAGCATTAGTTTTCCTTTTGTTTCATATGTAATCTGTTATGTTCCATTTCACTGCATGATCATTTCTAACTGAACAAATGAAGTGTTTAGGTAAGAATTCATGCCTGCCATGCTCTGCCTATAAGTTTGTTCATGTTCAATGTTTTCTTCTGTTTGACAAGGATTCAAAGTTATTGTTTGCCCTTGTCAGCTCCTCACCAGTCTTGCCATCCCATTTAAATCTAGATTTGGTGTTAAATTTCTTGCCTACCTTGCCTCAATTGATAATCTGTGTTGTTCATTATTTTTCTTTGTTCAAACTGTGATTTTGCCCATGCAGCCTAGAAAAACCCCGTTATTTAATTAAAAACCCCAAATCAAATCTTTCTAATCAGTTTACTAGCCTAATATCAGTGTTACCTTATTGGTCATCTCCCTTATTGAAGACTTTACGAGATAGACCGGAGAGAGCCTTCTCCTGCCCCGTAGGGCTAGCTACGAGGCTAAAAGGTTTGATGTTGCCTTGAGGTTTGCCTTTTCAGCCTGAGGTGAAATTTCAAGCGCTAACACCATGGAGATATCATTTTCAGACGAAAAGGATGTTTTCCTAGTTGTATACTTAGATGATGTAACCGTATTGTTGGGCCTCAAAATAGTCCTTATTCTCACTCCATTATTCACCAATACCTTCACATTACTTCCATATTACCTTCATATCACCTCCATTCCACCTCCACATCATTACATTTACCTCATCATTGGGTTATAACTATGCTTTTCCAAAGTTTATTAATCCTTAACATTTTAAAGTGGATTTATGGTTAAACTTTAGAAAATAATATGCTTATACTTATATCTAACAATTAGAATGAGTTTGTTGACATGTGTAGGTACAAAGGAAGCTTCCAAGGCATCCTTATGTGGCACTCTATGTTCAAATTCGAATTTGAGAAGATCATGAACCTCATGGAGGAGATCATGGAGGATAGGGTTATGTGTCACCATTGGTTGAGAAATATGTGGGTCAAAGGAGGGAATAGTGGGTCTACATTTATGAGGTGGTTAACATAGTTTTTTTTATAAATAGGAGCACCTCCTCCATTCCAAAAGGGAGGACTCTTGGAGCATGTATCCAACTTATGATGGAATAGAATAAAGCTTCATTTTACATAAATTTCTATTATATAGTTTTAGATATAAATTGTGTTAACGTAGTATATGAATTTATGGAATAGCTTGTCACTTTGTTCTTAGGAGAATTGAGCTCACTCTAAAAGGATCAAAGGAACATTTTATTTCATAATAGATCTTATTTCATTACTTAAATGTTTGAGGATTTGTTTGTGATTGATGAATGAGTTTTAAATTAAAATCTTATCAGCATATGAGGGAACAACCAAGGGTCTAAGTTAGGCTCTCCTTCTATTTGATTTGCATGATAATTGACATTCTTTTGCTTTTAAGTTTCAAGTTATTTCATTTCTTATGCTTATGAATGAATCTTAGTTTAGTTTGGATCAGTATATGAGGGGACAATCAGGGATTAAGTTAGTCTCTCTCTCTATTTGAATCTGAACAACAATTAAATTCATTCTCTTGTCTTTATTTCAAGTTTCTGGTTTTATGTAATCAATGATTTCTTTTTAATCTATAATACTGTAGGGAAGGATAACCAGGACCTCCTCAATTAGGAGCCTCTTCCCTTGCATATTATATTGAATCATAAATCATTTAGTTAGACATACAGTTAGTTGCCTACTCCTGCATATATTTTGCTGGCATCATTACAAGCTTACGAGTTTCCCTGGTTGATAATTTAATGAAAGTAATTTAAGAAATTAAGTTGCCCAACATTTTGGCGTCGTTGCCAGGGATGGTGCTAAGGGATTAGGCATTAGGAATTTAATTCAGTTCTAGTATTTCTCTTTGGAAAACCTAACTCATGTTGAAAAGATGACTTGGTGACAACAAGATCTTAGTAACATGGGGAAGTATACAAAGGGGTTAGCTTTGAATCTCATTTTTAGCTGCATATATAAATCATGATAACTAGGATGCATATACTTCAATCAATATTTTCACTACAAGAGTTTTGAACTAATCCATTTATGGACAGGAGATCTAGAATGATATTCAAGCATTTGGAGGAGAGACAAGAGAATGAGGACTACATTGAAGATTGGTTTCAAAAGGTGACTAGGCCACAACATTCTTGCATTCTTCAACAAATCCTAACATTTAATCCAAATGTGCAATTGATCTTTCACATCCCTGTAAACATTTAAGTATATTTTTCAAATTTAGATGTGAGCATACTAGAGACTTTGATCCGTAAATGGCTTCATTGGAAATATTCTTACACTTGAAAATAAAAATAAAAATCTCTTTCTCAAAAGGGAGTAGGATAGAATATGAAAATAAAACCAAGCTTGGAAAGTTTTTTTTTTTAAGTTTTTGATTTTTAAAATTTGATTTCATTTATTTCTTGGAAATTTTGGTGGTGCAGTAAGAGCCACCTAATTCACTAACCATTGGCAGGAAGATCTACAATCAAAGGAATATTTGTGAAGAAGGAAAACAAGTGGAGATTACAAAGTTAAAATTTGAGGTTTGAAATCAAATTCTTCTTATATTTCTTTTCAAATTTCAGATTTCAATTACATAAAGAATCCATAAGTATGCTCTCCTCCTGCGCTTTGTGTGATCTGGAGAATCAGAAAAATGATTTCATGTTAGTATATTTTTTATTGAAAAAGATCAATATTTGTTTTTCTAAATAATAAAAATAAATAAAAACACAAAAACAAAAATGAGAATAAAGTAAACAAATAAAAATTCATGGAAGCCAAGGAAACAAACCGCTGCAAATGTTATGTGTGATTTTGAAAAAATAAAAGATAGTTGTGCATTGACATGATTTAAAAAAGAAAAAAAACGAATTTCACTGTAGTTAACTGAACCGAGGCCAAATTCGTAGAGGTTAAAAACGTCATTTTTAAAATGAATTTTGTGACAAAATGAAAACGAATCTGAAAAATATAAAACATGGGTTTTTCTCAGAACAGGGTGAATTATGTTATATGTGGAATATTTTTGCAAAATTCGTAACCATTTGAGATATTTTCAGGGTTCTCTGGAGTGTTATTTGTGAAGTTGCGTGAAAAAAATGGTTTTTCAATTAAATGTAGCTAGCAGCCAAGGCCATGGCCATCCATTGGCTCAACCACATAGCTATGGCCAGGCACCCAGTAGTGTTGCCAAGCTGCAGAGAAAAAATCAATCAATAATTTTAAAAATAATTATTAAAAAAAAATCTTACTACAAAGATTTTCTCCATGCTTACAACCTACAACAAAAAAAAATTATATAAAAAAAATCATAAACATTTCCCAAACTTTTATACAATAAAAATTGGTTAAAGAATCCACTTTTTAGGCAAAAAGGATGAGTTCAAAATATATGAAAAATAATTTGGCAAATATTTTGGAATTCCATTTTCCTAAAAATCTTGGAAATGATGAATTCAAAAGATATGAAAAATAATTTGGCAAATATTTTGGAATTTCATTTTCCTAAGAATCTTGGAAATGATGAATTCAAAAGATATGAAAAATGATTTGAAAAATATTTTTGAATCATATTTCTTAAAGATCTTGAATTTAGATTGGCCACTTGTCAAGTTGTTGTTTCAATTTTCATTTTAGAATAATTAAAATTTCCAAATTTCCATTAAATTCATAAATGTGACTTGTGATTTATTGGTAAGTCGTTCAAATTACATAATGGAGGTCATGAGTTCAAATCTTGTAGGGATTGGTATTTGTTAATTATTCTTCAATTTTGACACAACATTAATTAAACAACAATTTTGCCACCACATGGCAACACAACATCGACCAATATTGCACATTCACTGCCACATCCTTCAACGCATTGACTCCTTTCTCTCTGACATTCAAGCATTTGATATTTGTTCATGTGTAACGTTGTGGGTTGGTGATGTTATGGAATATGGGCAAAGCACAAAAAATCACAACACGACGAAACTTTCAAGGAGTAACAATTAGTTTTCATTCTGAATTTATTTTTATTTTTATATTTATTTGATGCATCTGTATTAAATATCTTGAAATGATGCAGATTTTGGCAAATACAAGATCGAGGACGACATGTGAAATTCGATATCCTCGACGCAAATCATGAAACAATTTCGACTATGTTCGGGATTTGCATAATTGCAACAAAATTGAATTTTATCTACAAAAGTTACATAAGAAGGGAGTTAACTATACTCATTTCATATTTGAAAATGGATCTGTAAAAAATCATGGAATTGGGCTAACTTATACATTTGATTTTATTTAAATCTGTTTCATTGGTGTTTAATATTTGCATAAAAAACCAAGTAGAAATTAATCACTTTTGCTTGGATATATTTATGTTTTGTGAATGCCAAGTTTTTGCAGGTTTGCGTTAATCGGATGATCATTCAAGGAGTCTGATTTGTCGACAATTGGACTTCCAACAGATCAATTTTATGATGAATCATGTGAATAAATCCATATTCATTACAACCAATATTTTCTTCCCTTTGTAAAATTGTAAATCATAATGAGTCCTCCATGCAAGCCTTTCAGATGCCAGTATGCTTCTTCATTTAATAAACATTCACCTCATTTCCCTTTACATTCGCCATTATATTTCTACTCCTTTTCCATTCCATGTTTTCAAATAAAACCTTGATAAATTTTCCATTCTATTTTCCTTCACAGTCATTTTCTTGTCTCTTTCACTAACCTATAGCCCATGAATAAAGTCATTCAGCTCCCTTACAAAGCTGAGTCACCCCATTTTCCTTTTCTTCCAAATAAACCCTGCTTCAATGCAAATTTTTCATCTTTGGTCCTTCAAAATCATTATTTCATACTCGTGTTAGATGATGGAGGATTCCTTAAGGCCTCCCTTCTAACACGTCTTGACCCATCGATCTCAGCACCTTATTTGGGATAAAGACTAGAGTCAATATTAGTACCTTGAGGCTTGTATGCCTTAATGACAGGCTCTCTCGCCAACAATCATGGGAATACACCATCCCTTGATCGTTGGATCTTGCAAGTGGCTCGACATCAACTCATCTATTCACACTTCGCAAGATGTACTTAGGTACCTTGGCACTCATTGACATTAATGGTGAGTTTGCCTCGCATTGGTTAATGACATTCATCAATAGTCGATAATCCAATGACTTCTTTCCATGTTCGACATTGACACATTTATTCACATGGAAAGATTTGTGCCATCGAGTGTTGAAGACTTGAAGACCTAAATTTTGTAGCAGATGACGACGATTTCCTTTCATTGTTTTTCAGTTTTTCATGACTTGTCACTTTGTTCTTAGGAGAATTGAGCTCACTCTAAAAGGATCAAAGGAACATTTTATTTCATAATAGATCTTATTTCATTGCTTAGATATTTGAGGATTTGTTTGTGATTGATGAATGAGTTTTAAATTAAAATCTTATCAGCATATGAGGGAACAACCAAGGGTCTAAGTTAGGCTCTCCCTCTATTTGATTTGCATGATAATTGAAATTCATTCTTTTGCTTTTAAATTTCAAGTTATTTCATTTCTTATGCTTATGAATGAATCTTAGTTTAGTTTGGATCAATATATGAGGGGACAATCAAGGATTAAGTTAGTCTCTCTCTCTATTTGAATCTGAACAACAATTAAATTCATTCTCTTGTCTTTATTTCAAGTTTCTGGTTTTATGTAATTAATGATTTCTTTTCAATCTATAATACTGTAGGGAAGGACAACCAGGACCTCCTCAATTAGGAGCCTCTTCCCTTGCATATTATATTGAATCATAAATCATTTAGTTAGACATAGAGTTAGTTGCCTATTCCTGCATATATTTTGTTGGCATCATCACAAGCTTACGAGTTTCCCTGGTTGATAATTTAATGAAAGCAATTTAAGCAATTAAGTTGCCCAACACGTATATTCACATTTAGATAATGAACATTTACATCATTTAAGGATCACTTTTCAGAAGTGTAGAAAGTTCAGAATCTCTCTCAATCGAAAGAAAAGTCTGTTTTCCATGGAGGAAGGCAAACTCCTTGGCCACATCATTTCGAAAGATGGCATCCAGATCGACCCTTCAAGAGTAGAAGCCATTCAACAAAATGATTTTCCTCACAACAAAAAGGAGATCCAAGCTTTCAATGGTAACATGAATTTCTTACGAAGATTTATTCCTAATTTGGCTGAACATCTTAGAGAAACGATCAATATGTTGAAAAAAGATAATGAGGTAAAATGGCCTGAGGAAGCCCGTAAGTCTTTTCATGCAGTCAAGCTTGCCTTAACCACTGCCTCTGTCTTGATTAGTCTTGATTACACCGATGATTTTATCATATTTTATTTTGCTTCCGAGCATACTATGGCAGTGGTACTAATGCAGAAAAGGGATAAAATTGAGCTTCCAATTGCGTTTTTCAGTTGTAACATTAGGGATGCAACTCTCAAGTACAATATCATTAAGAAACAGGCCTTGGCTTTGGTAAAAGCAATCAAAGATTTCAAATTTTACATCCTACATTCGCATACTCTTGCTTATGTGCCTAATGTGGTGGTAAAAGAAGTCCTTGTGCAGAATGACCCGGAAGGTAGAAGAGGTAGATGGATCGCAACACTATTAGAGTATGATCTTGAGATCGAGCCTACAAAGCTGATCAAGGGTCAAGGCTTAGCCAAAATCATGGCCGAGTGAAACCTTCATGCTCTGGACATCAACCTTGTGCAGCATTACCGGATAATCAAGAAGAAGTGGATCTCATTCAAGTATCTGAAATCTTTCTCTCATCTCTGCGATATTTTGATATCATTTATGTACTTCAGCATCTAAATCCCCCTCCAGGTATGTCTAAGACTAATATCGGTTCTTTGAAGTTGAAAGCCTCTAAATATTGTATCATGAACAATGCGCTATATTGGAAAGATCCAGGAGGTTTATTACTCAACTATTTAACTGAAGATGAGTCCAAATAAGTAATAAATGACTTACACAAAGGAGATTGTGGGGGTCATTTGTATTGGAAAACTATGATCAACAAAGTGCTGAGAGCAGGTTACTATTGGCCTATGCTTTTTGCAGATATCTACAAGGTAGTGATGAGTTGTCATGAGTGTCAAGTTTTTCAAGGTAAAAGAAAGAAAGCTCCTTCCCTTACCTCTACAACCAATATCAGTGAATGCACCTTTTCAATAGTGGGGCCTAAATTTCATAGGTGAGATCAATCCATCATCATTTGCATAACATAAGTAAATACTGATAGCTATGGATTACTTCAAAAAGTGGATCGAAGCAATCCTAACCAGGCAAGCAACTGATTCAGTTATCATTCAGTTTTTAGAAACTAACATCTTGTCTTGTTTTGGTTGTCCTCATAAGATAATCACAAACAACACGACAACATTTAAACCCAAAAAGATGATTGAGTTTTGTGACGGGTACAACATCAAGTTGGGACATTCTACAACATACTATCCACAAGGTAATCGTTTGGTGGAGTCCTCCAATAAGTCTTTAATTAACATCATCAAGAAACTGTTGGAGGCCAACAAAAATAATTGGCATAAAAAGCTTATCAATGCACTGTGGGCAGATCAGGTGAGTAGTAAGAAGTCTCTTGGGCTTTCACCCTTTCAGACTGTGTATGGAGTATACATTGTTTTCCCTACATCTTTGGCACTCCCAGTCATCAAACTGTTACAAGAAATGAGAAGTGAAGAGAATGATATGCAGTGCTGGATCAATCAAATGATCCACTTAGAGTAGACACAGGAAGAGGTATTTCAGAACACCTCTAAGTTACATGAGAAGATAAAAGGATCTATGATCGGAAAACAAAGGAAGATGATTTCAAAATTGGAGATGTGGTACTTCATTGGGATGCTAGAAATGAGGACAAGGGAAAGCATGGTAAATTCGAGAATTTATGGAAAGGCCCTTATCAGATTTAAGCTTTCCAAGGACAAAATGCTTTCTTGTTGGAAGAAATGAATGGAGATTCATGCTTAGGAGGACCAGTCAATGGTAGGCTCCTCAAGCATTATCTTTTCTAAATTTTCCTTGGTTTCATTTTACATACATTTTAAATTTTATGAAAGTGTGAAGCTGAAGACCACTAGAGTTCGCAGCCCGAAGTGAAGGCCATGGAGATTCATTGATTTTTTAATATTTTGAAAATTTAGCCCTTAATCTTGAAAGTCAGTTTTGAGTTTTTGATCATATTGGCCCAAATGGTAAGGCTACTTGGTCTACAGTGTTCTTGGCACCTCGAAGGAGTTGCCATCCCCAAATAAGGCAATGTTAGAGTCAGTATTTTCATACTGCCACCAATGATTAAAATTCCTCTTTTATATCATATTAGAGTCCTGCTTGAAATTTTTTGCATTCCACTCAAGCCATCATGAAAAAAATTTGTTCACTGATGGTAGTCCAAAGTCCAAATTCACTTTTCCCTCTCAAAAGTTTGTGTTTGTTGGCTCTCCTTAATGTGTCTTCTAGGTTACCATTGAACATGAAGGCTCATTTCATCACATTTTATAACAGTCAAATCCACTTGAAATTAGTCATTTGAGGTTCCATTAGGTCACCTAGAGTTTATTTTTCCAAGGTCTAGTAAGTCACCATCTCACTGCATAAGGTCAGCAAAATATGAGAGTCAAGAAAATACTATCTTTTTCAGTTAAATAAAGCTTTCCAAAAGCATGTAACCATAGTTACTGAAAGCCTTAACTTTGATTTCAAGAGAATTTTATCCCAAGTTTGTAAATTAGAATTGCAAACATATGTAATAATTTTTATTTTTGCTTATGTAATTTTATGTCTAGCATATGTAATAAGTCACTTTTAGCTGCATACTCAAGTCCATTGCCAAAAGCATTGCAAGTAGAAAGTCAAAAATCAGCATTGCCAAAGCATTACCCACCTGTCAAGAGAAAAAAAGGTCAGAAAGTCAAAAAAAGGCATTAAATTGAGAATTTGAAAATGACAAAGAACTATAGAAAGTGGGTATGAAAAATCATAAATTAAAGTCAATTCAAGTATAGAGCCTCTCAATGCACTCATGAAAGCCTCATTTGCACTCTACCACTCTCACAACTGCTTAGCAAAAGAAAATTGGTGATTTTTAGGTGAAATTGGGCAAAATAGAGCAAGAGGACACATTCATCAAGGTTGTTGCACATTTAGCTTGGTCATTGCGCTCCTGTAGAGGTCACTGCGCATTTTTCAAAATTTATAGTGTAATTTATAAATGTGCTGTGGTCCTGTAGAGGTCGCTGCGTGTTCGATCAGGTTGCTGCGCCTTTGCTTGTGTCCCTACACGTTCACCTGAAAGGATCCAAATGTTCTAAAAACCATCCATCGCCACCAAGTTTCCAGGTTAATCATCATTCACTCTAGAAAATTAGGTTGGTGGAAGAATTACTCACTCCTACCCTCCTTTGTTTGCCTACATAGGGTTTAAATTGTTTGTTGTTTTTCCTAAGATCTAACCCTAGCCATTCATTCCTATCATCTCACAAGCAAATTTCTTAGTTTTCATCACTATTCCTCCCTCACTTAATGACTATTCCCTATCATCTCCCTCATTCCACATATCCCCATCTCCTCTTCATCATCTCTCCTCACATCATTCCACATTTCCAATACCCACAGTCCATTCTATCATTCCCCTAGGGTTTTAAAGGCAACAAATCATGGGAGAAGAAGAACACACAAGTCAGAGTGATGGATAAAAATAATAGAGGAGGAAATATAAAAAAGGAGGGAAAATCATTAGATATGAACCAACCAATACTAGAGAGCTCATGGCATCTCCCATCACTGTCACAAGCTTTAAAAATATGGGCTGTTTTGAGTTTTGTGAGAAGGTGGAAAGGACACAACATCATTATGAATTGACCAGACAGTTCATTATCAACCTCCATGACAATCAAGCAACCTTGGCCGGTGTCACCTTTACCATATCTTCTGCTATCATATCAGCTGCTACTGAGATCCCAGATGTTGGGGAAAAGTGGTTTAAACAAGTAGATTCAGATTATTGCTATTCTGAGCCATATCTTAAACCCAACCATAAGAATGAAAGAAGGAGGATTTTTCCTTTCTCTTACCTCCTAGGTAGATATGTTCCTATGATGAAAATCATCATGAAGTACTTTACATGTGAGGGCAGGTTTTCTAGGATCTATTCCTATCATATTCAGTTACTCATGCATTTTACAAGAGTTAAGATGCTCAATCTGCCCTATTATCTTTACTGGGATATCAACAAGATGTCATACATTGCCCCAAGGAAAGATCATGATCATCAAATGCAGAGCATATTTCACCATTCTCTCATCAAAATGATAGTCCTACACCACCTTGATCAACTTAACATTGCAAGGGACACTTTCATATCCTTGGAGTAGGAAAGGAAAAGGGAGGAAGAAATGGCCAATCAACTCACCTTGAATGAGCAATTTGCCAAGATGGTAAATGAAAACTGAGAATATTGGCTTGAGAAGGTAAATGATCATCTGGAGAACCTCCTAGGCAAGGCCAAGAAGGACAATTATATTCAAAGAAGGATGGAGAAGCACTATGATATGAGAGACAAAATTGCAAGAGCCAAGCTCAGAAGAGCTCATGCAAAAATTGAGGCTTTGACCAAGCAAGAGGAGAAAAAGAGGTTGTATATCCTTGCCGAGGCATCACTCATGCCTCAAACATATAGCCAGATGTTAGCCCACCAATTTTGGCCGTTTTTGAACAATTTTGGCAAGATGTGTTTTGCTGTGTTTTTTGAAGAAATTTTGGCACAGTCAACACGGTCAAACACGAAGCACCTAGGACGTTGCGCTTTTTTTTGGGGCATCCAATGAGAAAATGGTCAGTATTTTTGGATTAAGAATGGTGAGGACATGCACCCGGTACTTTTTCTAAGGATTTGGAGCAAAATTGGTCAACCAAAAGGGTCAAAAACTACCAGAAAATGACCTTTCTACCTCTTTTCTGGCCTGGTTGCTATGTGTTTGAGAAGTCTTGGGAGATTGCAATTTTGGAGGGGTAAATAAAGCCCATTTTGAAAACCAAGGGTAGTTTTTGAAACTAGATAGGATAAAATTTCTAATGAGCTATCCTGTGCTACATTTTGACATCGAGAAGGTGGTCAAAAGTCAACTTGAATAGGATGTTGTGTGTTTGACAATTTTCCACAATTTTCACTGTTTCATTCCAGGTTGACTTTTATATATGGAAAATTCAAGTTTTACCTATGTAATTGATCTATAGGATGTAACTATGATGTTTTTACTTTTACCTAGGGTATATACATCAGTTAGATGGCCTATGTGGCATGTAATGAATCAGTTTGCTAGAGTGAGGGATGAGTCACTTTGACCACCCTACACTCCAGCTATCAGTTCAACCTTTCTTGCAACTGCTCCTCCACTCATCGATTCAACCCATAATGCCTAGGATGAGTTGGTTTTTGGCCTATGTTATGTATTTTCTCAATCATTTTATAGGTGGGATTCAGTAGGGATGCTATACTAGTGATCAGAGACTATTGTATCAGATTTTGGCAATTTTCAATAGATGAGTTGCAACTATTTTTCTGGTATACATGTGGTATGCATTTTTAGCATTGTTTCTTCTTTGTGATCATTTGTATGAATGTTTTATCAGTTCATAAACCATTCCATTTATGTTATACGGTAATTTACAAGTTGATAAGCAGAATATATGTTTGCTCATGCTCTGTTTTGGGTAATTTATCATACTTTGTCCATTTTTCTTCAGTTTAGGAAGAATACATCTCTTATGCTCTTCCTAACTCCTCATCATTCTTAAATCATCTCATGAAATAACCTTTTAAGTGTTAAGCTTCATACCTACCTTGCCCCTTTGAATTTCTGCAATCATATCTCATTCGCCCTAACCTAGTCCCTCTGACCTAAAAACACACATCCTTGTGACTACCCAACCAAAAATCAAATCAAACAACCCCTTGCACTTTACATCTAGCCTAAAACCCTAATCTATCTAGCTCTCCTGGCTGTGATCCTTTGGATAGAGCCCTCTCCGAGTTGGTAGGGCTAGCTACCAAGCTAAAAGATTGATCTGTGGTTACCTCAGCTAGACTCTTTCTCAGCCTTGGAGATTCGGAGGAGTGATAACAATATGTCACGCAGAATGAGTCGATCTTGCGGACAAGATAGACCTTCCTAGAATCTAATGAAGACCTAATGACAAAAAAACCAACCAGACACTATCTTTCTCTAAATGCGCTTT
>APFE030359262.1:28877-79072 GCA_000404065.3 Pinus taeda
TTTTTTATTTTTCATTTATTTTTTTTCAATGTTTCAATTTAATTTAATTATATTGATTCTTTTAAATTATTATTATCATAATTTTTTTGGATTAAATTATCATTTATATTTATTTGTCAATATTAATAACCATATTTTTATTTGAACATTTTTTTCTTGGCTTATTAAGATCATAAACATTCATCACTATTAGAATTATATCATTAATATAAAGAGAAAAATAATGATTAGAATTATATCATTAATATAAAGAGAAAAATAATGATTATAACTAAGGAAAAAAAGCTAAATGACCATTATTTTATTAAAATAAGTTTACCTATACAAATATATCCAAAACTAAATATAAATATATCCAATTATTAAAATAACTTTACCCATATAAATATATCCAAAACTTAATATAAATATATCCAAAACATCCAAAACTTAATGATGATGATCATTATTAAAATAAGTTTACTCATATAAATATATCCAAAACTAAATATAAATTTATCCAAAACTTACCGATGAAGACCGATGATGATTATTAAGCTGAGATGATGATGATTATGAAGGTGAGATGATGATGATTATTAAGGTGAGACCGTTGAGGGAGGTCTATTAGGCCTTAAGAAAAGAAAGATATTAATTGGAACTACCATTATTTTATTAAAATAAAAACTACCATTATTTTATTAAAATAAGTTTACCTATATAAATATATCCAAAACTAAATATAAATATATCCAATAATTAATAAGTTTACCCATATAAATATATCCAAAACTAAATATAAATTTATCCAAAACTTAATGATGATGATGATTATTAAAATAAGGTTGGACTTTTGAGAGAAAATTTGGGAGCGCGGGAATTTGCGGAAGACCAAGGTTGAGGGTTTCTGCGCGGGAGTTTCTCCATGGACAGTCGCAGAGGAGTGAGCTCCACTCCATCCTTCCATCCTTTGGAGAGGTAGTGGTTAACAAGGGCAAGACAACTCCAGAATTAGAGGTAACTCGATGGAAGAAGGAGAAAACAGGGATAAGGAAAAAGTAAGTAACAAGGAGAAGAAAAAGGATGGCACAAAAGACAAGGAGGAAAATGACAAAGAACAGGGAACAACAGACAGGAAACAAAAGGGACCGTGTAAGCCCAAAGTTGAAATAACTCCCAGAGTAATCTTAAATAACCCAGAGCTGCAGGCCCACAGGGAGCACATGCAGACTTATGCAATCATATGCAAATTCATGGGACTATGGCCCATCGAAAAGGCTTTACAAACACGGATAAGATAAAAGGCTTTACAAACATGGATCAGATACTATTGGAAGCCAAAAGGGAGCATTGATCTTCATCTAGGCTCCAAGGGTTTTTTCACAGTGGTGTTTGCAAACATTGAGGACAAAGATAGAGTGTTTGAAGGTGGGCCCTACTTCTTTGCAGCAGTAGGGCTTGATATGCAGCCGTGGATGATGAACTTCGTGCCGGAGCGAGAAACCTTTACCTCAGTCCCGGTTTGGGTAAGACTCTATTTGTTACCTCTGGATTATTGGCAAATAAAATCACTAATAGCCATAGGCAATAAATTAGGGAGGTATGTCAAAACTTTTGAAGCCACAAGAAGGGGAAAATATACCTCCTTTGCTAGGATTTGTGTAGAGATGGACCTATCTGGAGCACTTCTGGACGAGGTCATATTGGAGGTTTATGATGAGGAATGGGTGCAGACGGTTGACTACGAGCATATTCCTTTTAGATGTAGAAAATGTCATGAACACGAGCACCTTCTTAGAGACTGCCCTCTCAGTAAGGCAGAGAACAAAATCATTCCTAACACATGAAAGAAACACATGGCTTTCACAAAGTAGCTCATAAAGGTAGAAATGGAAAAAAAGGGCCAAAACAACACCAAAGCGTAGACCAAAAAGTGAGGCCGAATCAGTTCCAAGTTCTTGAAGAGGAGGAAGATACAACAATTGATAATCAAGTAATGAAGGATGGATATGATAAGCAGGACAAGGAAGAAGAACATGATCTAGAATAGGTAAAGGAAAAGCAGAAAGGGATCATGATGAGTGAATCAGAGATGGATATGGATCAGGAAATGACTCAGAGCGAGATGGAAATGCAAGACAATGAGTTGCAAGAGATTCTTGACAGAGAAAACCTAGATCTAGAAGGGTTCTTAACTAAGGGAACAAAGGGTGGGGTAGAATCTCTACCACAAGAAGAATGCAATTGAATAAAGCAGTTATTCTTATGAAAAACTCGGGCAAAGGGCTTGGGTGAAGATAACAGCATGGAAAGACAGGGCAACCATGGAATGAAAGTAGTAAAATCAACTCTAGGATTAGCTCCAAGAAACCTGGGGAAAAAAGGGGCAGAAAGCAGAACGAGCTATTAATGGAATGTGGAAAGCTCATGATAGACTCAGGTATGATGAAAGATCTAACCAGTTACTCCATTACCAATTTGTAATTATGAAGTTTACAACTTGGAACATCAGAGGTCTAGGAAGCAAAAGAAAGCAGAGAATACTAAATAATAGAATGAAGCAGGTAGCTTCGGATATTATTTTTGTCCAAGAAATGAAATGCTCTGTTCAAAAGATAAGACAAATTCATAGTAAATGGCTTAGCAGATATGAGCTTATAGAGTTCAAAGCAGAAAATACACCAGGGGGTATCCTTATCCTCTGGAATCCCCAAAAAAATAGGTATTATTGATGCAGAGGCATCAAGGAATTATTTATCAGTTGTTATTCAACATGTATGTGATAGGGACACTTATCTTGTAACGAATGTTTATGGCCCTCAAAGGTTAGATGACAAAATCAGGTTTATTGATTCCTTAGTGGACCTTCGAAACAGATTTGCAGGGCTACCGTGGGTTATAGGAGGAGATTTCAACATGATTAGATCTCTCTCGTAGAAGAAAGGGGGTACAAGAGCACTAAACAAAGATTCCTCAGCTTTCCAATGTTTTTCAGAAAACATGAAGCTGGTGGACATGGAGACAAACAATGGCCTTTGCATATGGAACAACACAAGAGGAGGGGATTCCCAGGTAGCTTCCAAGCTATATAGATTCATGATCTCTGAAGAGCTCATGCTTCTAGACAAGGAAATAATAGCAGATATTCTTCCTTTTGGAGGCTCAAATCACTAGCCAATTCAAATGGAGATCAAGGGCATTGGCATCCCAAGAAACAAACCGTTCAGATTTGAAAATATATGGCTGTCACACCCGAATTTCAACAACAACATTGAAAAATGGTGGGTTGAAGACCTGCAAATTCAGGGATCATCTATGTTCCTGCTACATAAAAGATTAAAGCACATCAAGCAGAAGCTAAAGGAATGGAACCAAAAGGAATTTGGCAATATTTTCACAAGTAAAAAAACTGTAGAAAACAAAATCCTAGAGCTCAATCAAGCTTTGATCAGGAATGACTTTGATAAAGACAAAAATGAGGAATGGATTTGATAAAGACAATAATGATCAAACAGAGAAATATCAACAAGAATGGGAAATGCTATGCAAACAAGAAGAAATTTTTTGAAACAAAAATATAGGGTTCTATGGCTGAAAGAAGGAGAACATAATACCAATTTTTTTCACAGATCTACCATTGCGAACAGAACTCACAACAGAATCTCTTCGATCAAGGATGAAAATGGCCAAAATTATCAATCCCATGAGGAGATGGATGCAGTGTTAGTAAAGCATTTTCGGGACATTACCAAGGAAAACTTTTCAGAAAGAGAACCTTTCATTAAGAACTTAATTGAACACATACCTAAACTGGTATCTAGAGAGGACAATGGTAATCTCAACTGACTTGTAACTGAAAAGGAGATCAGTGAGGTCCTCAAGGAAATGCAAAATGGCAAGGCACCAGGGCCGGATGGATTTAATGTGGATTTCTTCAAAGCCTGTTGGAATATTGTTAAAAGGGATATTGTGGATATTGTGGAAGCCTCCAGGCGGAACAAGACCATTTTGATCTCAATACCTCCTTTATTGCCCTTATTCCAAAACAGGATAATGCTCAAACACCAGAGAAATATAGGCCCATTGCTTTATACAATGTTGTCTACAAGATAATTTCCAAAGTTGTGGCTGACAAATTGAAACCCCTGCTACCCATGCTCATCTCCTGGGAAACAACATGGTATGTAGAAGGAAGAAAAATTCTGGACAACATAATTCAAGCTCACGAGGTGGTTCACTTGTTAACATGGAACAAGAGAGCGGACATGATCATGCAACTGGACATAGCCAAAGCATATGACAAATTGAATTGGATATACATCAAAAAATTTCTCATAGCGTTTGGTTTTGATCATAATTGGGTTAGATGGGTCATGGCCCTGGTGACTTCTTCCAGATTTTCAATTTTAGTGAATGGCTCTCCTTTTGAACTTTTTCTCCCTTCCAGGGGTCTTAGACAGGGAGATCCGCTATCTCCTTTTCTCTTCATCCTCATGATGGAAGGGCTACGGCGATCCATCAAGCATGCAAGAGCAATAGGAAGAATTCAAGGACTCCAACTTTCGGAGAATGGGCAAGTTCTGACTCATCAACAGTTTGTAGATGATACCATGTTATAGGGAATTCCCACAGTTAAAGAAGCACTAGCTTACAAAAAATTTTTGAATGACTTCGCGAAGGCTACAGGTATGGAAGTAAACCTTACCAAATCAAAAGTCTTTTTCTTTAACACTCATATTGTCATCTAGAGAAATGTCTCCAGAATTTTAGGCCTTCAAAGAGAATCCCTTCCCTCTAAGTATTTGGGAGTCCCTCTTACAACTAAACCTCGACACAAGAGTATATGGGATCCTTTAGCAACTAAAATGCAAGACAAGGTTAGGAAATGGACAAACAGATCTCTAAATTTAGCTAGTAGACTGGTTCTTACTAAAGTAGTTCTCCAAGCTATCCCAATCTTTATGCTATCAACCCTCCAAGCTCCAATAGGAGTCTTACAGCAATTTCAGAATATTCAACAAGATTTTCTTTGGGGCAAAGAGGAAACAAGGAAAAAATGGGCTTTAGTCTCATGGGAAAAGATATGCAAACCAAAGAACTGAGGAGGCCTAGGTTTGGACAATCTAGAGATTCTCAGCAACGCTCTAGGAGAAAAACTTTGGTGGATGTGGGCTAAGGATCCTAAAGCTCAATGGGAAAGCATCTGGAAGGAAAAATATGCCAATGCCTGGCCAGCTTCTGAAATCATACATATGACAGGAACAGTGAAAGGCTCCCCCATATGGAACAAGGCATGGGAGAATAGAGAAGTGGTACAAAAGAATAGTTTCTGGAAAATCAGAGAGGGAGATTTGGCACTTTTCTAGGAGGACAAATGGCAACAAGAACCTAATCTACTAAGGGAAGATTTTTTAGGCCTAAAGCAAGAGACTGATAATCAAGGATTAGTTAAGGTGAAATACTTTTGGGAGAATCCACATAAAGCAGGAAAGTGGAGAATTTGGAAAAAAATAGAGAGCAGAGAGGATAAGACCCTCAACAGTAAAGCTGAGTCCCTTAAGAGAATGCTGGATCAGAGCATAATTCTAGTAACGAAAGGGCAGGATCAACTGAGATGGGGTAACAAAAAAGAGGGCAACTTTAATATCAAGGAAGCTAAAGGTCTTCTCCTTGATCTGGAACCGCAAGCTCCAAATAAAACTTGGCAGAAGCTTTGGAGGCACAAAGGCTGGATGAAAATCAAACTCTTCATGTGGTTAGTTCACCACAGGAAAATTTTAACCTAGGACAACCTTAAAAAAAGGGGCATGCTGGGACCCTCCAGATGTTATCTTTGTGAGACCCAAGAGGAGACCATTGAGCATCTTCTCAACAGCTGTATTTTCATAGACAGGATATGGGATTTCTTTACCAACATCTTCAAACAGTATGATAAAGAAAAAGAAAGTATTGGTAACACTCTAAACAAATGGAGGAATAATTTTTCTGATAATGAAGTTCTCAATTCAGCTTGGGATCTCTTGTGACGTTTCATTATATGGAATGTGTGGAAAGAAGGGAACAAAAGAATATTCAAAGAGGTAGACTGCCTCTCTTAGCCTGGTGAAGCTGATTGTAAAACAAATTAAGAAGACAGTTGGTACCACTGTTAGGAATCTCCCCAAAAATCCTCCCTCAGTAGAAGAGTTAAGAATCCTACAAATGTTAGACATGCAGGGGCTTATTCCTCAAGGTCTAGACAAGAAAGCAAGCATGAGAGATGAGGTGGAGGAATTCTGGCATCCTCCCCCTAAAGGTTTTTTAAAGTACAACATTGATGGAGCTTCCAAAGGCAACCCAGGGGAGGCTGGCTTCGGGGGAGCTCTAAGGGATGAAACAGGTAGCATAATCACCCTCTTCCATGGACACTTAGGAAAAGCCACTAACAACATGGCAGAACTAATGGCTTTGGAACAATGCTTAGAATTTTTGATACAGAACAATTGCCAAAATGTCATAATAGAGGCGGATTCAGAGTTAGTCATAAACGCAGCTAGGAGAATCAATAATGGAACAGGGACGGAAAAGGTCACAAAACACTGAAGGTTAACTGGGGTTCTTCAGAGAATTCAAGTACATCTACAGGAACTTCGTACTCTTAGATTTATACATGTGAGAAGAAAGGCCAAAAAATTGGTAGACATTCTTGCCAACCAAGGTGTCAGCTACAAGGACAGTGCAATCTTATGGAGGTGGAACACAATGGCACAGAGCAACCTGAAAAAACTCTGTCATAACCAGGCGGAGGAATACAAAGAAGAGTATAGAAGCAAAATGATAGAAACCAACTAGTAATGACTAGAGGTCATAGGGTGGCTCAAGGTTGGACAAAAAGGTTCGTGATGGAAGATAAGCCTAGGTTAGCAATTAAGTTGACCACGATCAAGATTATTCTCAATGATGGGCGTCAGATTTTCCCTAACCGCAGAAAGTTTCATCTCAAACTTCCGCATCACTTCAAGTGTTTCCATGTCAGCTTGTTCACATAACTTACATATCACATCTTTTTTCATCTATGCTCTTCTTCCAAATGCACTACCGACTTACGGCGTTTCCTTTGCAACAGCTGGTGCAAATGCTAGTTAATATGTATTACTATTCTACGGTAGACGGGAGACTCAACCGCTGCGAGAGGTCATATATAACTATACGTGAATTTGAAACAACTATTAATTGTAACATTGCCACATTCTAGGTTGAATTTAGTTGAAAATGAAATCCTGTATGAAATGTTGCATCTCAATCCATTTAAGTCCAATTAACCATGTACAACCATTGATCCTTTCCCTTAGATGTAGTTATTTATCACCATCCCCTCGAAGAAGCATCACTCGAGACAAAGAAATTTGATACCCAGTCTTAATCTTTTAGGGTAATCATTGTGATCAATGAATGCCTTGGTAGGAACCTTTTCTTTTCTGATTGTCTGTACACAAAAGTAACCATCAAAAATGCTGATCGATGGATTATGTGGCCATCAAATGCAGGGAGATGATTGTAAACATGGTCCCGCTGGAAAGAGTTCATGTTTTTAGGTTTAGGTTAAGGACTTTCCTATTTTATGTTTGAAGTGTTTTTGTCAAATTATATAAAAAAATAAAATTGAAATGTAAGAACTCTCTGGCTTAATATGGAAGAGATGTTGTAATCTTTAACATTTTGAGTCATTCAAATTACATAAAAACAAAACAAAATTAAATAAAATAAACGTAATTAATTTAAATTAAATTAAAAAATAATGATTTTTTGTAGGCAAACCTATTTAGGTCATATTAATAGGCTTAAAATATACATAGTTTACCTCCATGAGTGCATTCTCCTCCTTTGTATGAGGAAACCACAAATGAGCTCGAAGGCTTTGCTCCAAGAAGGTGAAACGAAAGCTTAGGATTCTTAGAATTACATTGAAAATTTTCAAAATGGTGAGCAAAAGTCCTAGCATCTTTGTGGCTTTCAATTGTTGATCAAAATTGAGGAGGTTCCAAAAAACATCATTGATTCTCAAGGCTCTGTGCCACAACTTCACCAACCAAATCAAAATACCATTGTTGGAAGATTGCCACTAAGCCAAACCAACACAAGAATACCGACCTAAGAGTAGTCTTGAAGCTGAAAGGTTCGAATTTATCGCATTGGAACTCCATAGTTGCCAAGCTGAAGTTGAGTGTTTCCATGGCCATGCACATTGCCAAAGTCTGCAAGGATTTCCTCAAGGAGGAAGCATTCATAGGGACTTGGGAGTGGAGGGGAGGAGGGAGGTTCGTTGACCATAGAAGGGACAAGATCACGGGTGGGTGAGAAAAAAGTCGTAGGAGCACTAGCGACAGGCGGAGAAGACGATCCCACTAGAGGGGAGTACAAGGGAGAGGGAGTGTAATGACCTGTAGCTCTGGTTTAAAGTGCGAGCTCTTTGAAGGATGCGATGTGTTATGCGCATATGTGAGAGGGCGAGCGATGTTTATATGGCATGAAGCATGGTGACAAACACATATGGAGGCCGACCTATGTATGAGAAGGAGCTGACATGCATTTGGAGGAATATGCGATGGAGAAGGGGCTTTGGGCGAGTCGGCTGGGCAGCCAGACTACGCCCTGCACTTGGTATATATTATGTGAGTGTGGAGCTCATTCAAAGAACAACTCATTCACTCTTCACACATGTAAAGGAGTAGACGCAGGTCTATAGTGCACAATTCTAAGGAGAAGAAGGCGCAGGTTGAGATGCGCCCATTCTTGGGCAGGGCTGCATGAAGAATATGTGTTTAACTCGGTTGTGGGTGAAGGGCACGGGCAGGGTCACCCGATGGTTGGGTGAGGCATGCATGGTGTATGTGTGGCACCCAGTTTGTGCAAAGGTGCGCCCGATGGTGGAAACGAAGGAGCGTCGCTTTGTGCAAAGGTGCCCGATAGTGAAATGGAGGAGCGCCCGATTTGTGCGACAACCTGGCACGGGTGTCTTAGCAACTCGAGTTAGCGCTCGTCCATTGTGCAAGTGTGCACGGTGACTTGGTGAAATGTTGAGATTGTGAATGGAGGTGTGTCTCGGGCAGAGGCGCCCGTGTGTGGCAACTTGGAGGCGCGCACGAGTTGGGAAAACAACACGATTCTACGACGAGGTGAACGGAGGGATGGTGAGTCGTGCGGCGACCATGCGGAGGTGCTGACGAGTTGGGCAACTGAGTTTGCCGAAGTTGTGAAAAATTGGCTAAGTTTAAATTTGGGGTTTCCCAAGACTTAACTTGTGCTTTGTAAAAATGAAGATTTTATAATATATTGATATCGGGAAAACTCATATTGCAGGGAGTTGCCCCTCCCTTTATACTGTCGTGCATTTCTCTTTTATAATGCTGTTGATAATGAATGTGTAAGGGTGCTCATTGGTATAAAGGCACATTAATAATACTTGGTAATGGAAATAAAACTAAGTATGGATTGTTAAGGCGTAGTATACAATCGTAAGTATTGGTGAAAATAAAACGGTTGGTAGTGCTACACCTCGCCTAACACGGTTGGAAGACTATCGTAGGCTTGGGGGCATGACAGTGAGTTTTAGAGCAGGCTGATTACCGGGTTGATGATGAAGTGCGGATCCCACTACATTATCGTGAGTTGGTGTCAGAGCAAGGTTTCTCGTGACGAATTGACAGTGGAAGCAGGTACTTGCAGTTGAAGGAAGCTAGTTTCACATACAAGTGGAACAAGGGCCGGTTCATGGTTGCAAGGAACTGGGTGAAGCTGGAGAAACAGGTTTAGTAGGGGTGAAGCTTAGTACTTGGGCCAAGCTGAATGACAAGACATGGTAGGTTGGGAAGAATGCGAAGGGAAGCTCTTGCTTACCTTGTACAGGTTGAAGCGAATGAAATAGGAAAATCCCCGGATTCGAGAGAAGCTTGCAGTCTTGGAAAAGAATGTTGAAGATGAACTTCTTCAACTTGGTTGGACAATGGAGCAAGATGAAGTTGCATATTGTACTGACAAGGAAGAGGAAGTCGTGATAGTTGAAGATGTTGCAGATGTGACAACGATGGATGATGAACTTGAGATTGATCAAGTTGGACTAGGATCGTGCAGTTTGCAGACATGTATGGATGAGGGTTCTCTCATGGAGGAACCTCATGATGATGATGTAAGTACTATTGATACTTATGTTTCACTTGAGCATTTGGTAGATGGACCATATGCAGGGAAGGACAAAAGCAGTTTGCTGATGCTAGGGAGCATCTTACCATGGATGACTATGATGAGACCTTGTATGGAGAAGCAAGGATTATTGATTGTTGCAGAACTTGTTGGGGTTGTTTGTGACCTTGTGGTAGAAGGTACGAATGCTCGTGACAAGGGAGGAACATGATGATCGTTGCAGATGAATGGGTCATGCTTTAGTCACATTGGCTAAGTGCCCAGCATGACTCATGGACAGATTGAAGGGCATACATTTGAGTCACTTGTGTGGACTTCTCATGGCCAAGACCAAGAGCAAGTCTTGGTGGAACCTTTAGTGGGGGAGCTATGATGGAGAGACTCATGTGATAATGATATGGTTGGGTGGCCGAGTACACTAAACCGAAGATTGCAGACTTGGATGAGGATGACCGATTGTTGTGATGAGTCTACTTGGTTGGACTACATGGCAACTTAGTCATGGACATCAGGTTGGAGACATGGAGCATGGTAGTCTTATGCAGGGACATTGTGCGGGAGCACTTGTAGAGATGTCACTTATCGGCATCCAATGTGGAGTGCTGAGGCAGGGGTGTTGTGCAGATGGATTTGCTGATGTGACATGTAGACTTATTACTTATGAGCCGATGAAGAGGTTGTGCACTCTTGTACAATAAGGCCATGGCCTTCGATGGAGTTATGAGCAGACTATGGAGCATTCCTACTACATGGAGAGCTGAGGCATCTTGCAGAGACCTTTGGGCCGAGACTTGTGTGCTTGCTGAGATGTTGGTTGGAGATGACTCATGGAGCTCATGATGACATGAGATTGTTGTCACTTTTGGGGACTTCATATATGGTGGACTTAGAGGATCTGATGCATTCAGGAGCTGAGGTCAGAGACTTTGATGCAGGATGGGGTGAATACTTTCAAGTACATGTATGGGAATGGCTTGAAAGAGTGACTTGATGGGGAGGATCGATATGGGACACTTTGGAGTGATGGAGTTACGAAGATGATGTTGCCTTGGTGGCAACACTTAGGCATGGGTTGAGCCGAGACTTAACCACTTTTGACACATGGGAGCGTACAATCATGGGTAACACATGGATATATGAGACAGGTATATGCTTGTTTCTATGGCAGACTTGAGGATGGCACATTGCAGATATGATGGAGGTTGCTTCGTGGACTTGGATGTGGCACACCAAGAGTTGGAGATTGATGAAATGGTCTCTTCATATTGAGGAGGCACACATATGGATGATGTCAGGATAGATGAGGCTGAATTCATGCAGCACATTGACACCGAACATCATGGACAGCATGTTGCAGATGAGATGAGGGCTACTTCATGGACCTGAGCATGGCCTACACTTATATGGATGGATTCTTGATCGAGTTGATGATGTGATGGGATGTTCTGAGAAGTGACTGATGGTGGCATGAGGATGTGCATTCTCATGGTTTGAGCGTGACAGTTGGACTGATCACCCAACTAGTTCATACATGGGGTCGCGAAGTGTACAGAGATGTGTTAGCATTGTGTTGGACTATCATGGGAGCAGTTTACATGAGGATGACACATGATGAGGTCGACACGAGATGTTGCAGTGGGCATGTAGCTTGAGATGGAGGGGCCAGCCTTCCATGATGGAGAGCAGCATGTGGAGATTGTGATAGGGCCGTCGATGGTCATGGATTGAGATGATTTCCGATGTATGACATACCAATGGGTGTATACCTTGGTATGGTGATCTTGGTGACACATGGTTGCCGAGGCGAGACATGATGGAGACGGTGGTTCTACATATGTTGCAGAGATAGTTTGCAGTATGTGGAGGAGTTGACATCATGGATGATACAATTGATCTTGGTGGATGACTACCAGGATGGTTTGTTGTCGAGGATGACAACGACTTCAGGTGGAGGAGGAAGTAACGACCTGCAGCTCCAGCCTGAAGTGCGATGGTTGAAGTGCGAGCTCTTTGAAGGAAGCGATGTGTTATGCGCATATGTGAGAGGGCGAGCGATGTTTATATAGCGTGAAGCATGGTGACAAACACATATGGCGGCCGACCTATGTATGAGAAGGTGCCGACATGTGTTTGGAGGAATATGCGATGGGGAAGGGGCCTTGGGCGAGTCGGCTGGGTAGCCAGACTACACCCTACACTTGGTATATATTATGTGAGTGTGGAGCTCATTCAAACAACAACTCATTCGCTCTTAACTCATGTAAAGGAGTAGGCGGAGGTATATAGTGCACAGTTCTAAGGAGAAGAAGGCGCAAGTTGAGATGCACCCATTCTTAGGCAGGGTTGCACGAAGAAGATGTGTTTAACTCAGTTGTGGGTGAAGGGCGCGGGCAGGGTCACCCGGTGGTTGCATGAGGTGTGCACGGTGTATGTGTGGTGCCTGATTTATGCAAAGGTGCGCCCGACGATGGAAACGGAGGAGCACCCGCTTTCTACAAACGTGCCCGATGGCGAAATGGAGGAGTGCCCAGTTTTTGTGATGACTTGGCATGGGTGTCTTGACAACTTGGGTGAGTGCCCACCCGTTGTGCAAGTGTGCACAGTGACTTGGTGAAGTGTTGAGATTGTGAATGGAGGTGTGTCTCGGGCAGAGGCGCCCATGTGTGGTGACTTGGAGGCACGCCCGAGTTGGGAAAACAACATGATCGTGCGATGAGGTGAATGAAGGGTTGGTGAGTCATGCGGCGACCGTGCAGAGGTGCCGACGAGTTGGGCAACCGAGTTTGCCAAAGTTGTGAAAAATTGGCTCAGTGTGAATTTGGGGTTTCCCAAGATTTAACTTGTGCTTTGTAAAAATGAAGATTGTATAATATATTGATATCGGGCAAACTCATATTGCAGGGAGTTGCCCCTCCCTTTATATTGTTGTACATTTCTCTTGTATAATGTTGTTGATAATGAATGTGTATGGGTGTTCATTGGTATAAAGGCACATTAATAATACTTGGTAATGAAAATAAAACTAAGTATGGATTGTTAAGTCGTAGTCTACAATCATAAGTATTGGTGAAAAGAAAATAGTTGGTAGTGCCGCACCTCGCCTAGCATGGTTGGAAGACTACTGTAGGCTTAGGGGTGTGACAGGGAGCATGTGAAGAGGGGGACATGATATTTGTTGGAAAATCAAAGCGGTGGTTTTTGGCTAAGTGCTTGAGGGAGGAGAAGGAGTGACTTTGTTGGGGCAAAGAGCTTAGCAATCCAACCAAGGGTGTTCAACTTCACTTGAGCTATTTCCTTGAGTTGGCATGTGGGAAGGTTCCAGAGGGCCCACAGGGAAGGTTCCAGAGGGCCCAGAGAGTCGAACAACCTCTACAGATCTCGACCTCATCCATGATGAGGAACTCTTTCCTAACGGATTCAAGTATACCATAATCGAACATTACTACAACAGTAGCTTCATCAAAGGTAGTGGAGGGACCTCCATGGTCCCTGACTCTGTGAGGACATTGACCTCTACCCCTATCACGATTCATCATTGAGTGGAAGTAGGTAGTGTTTTTGATCCAAAGTTGGAGGAGATAGAGGGAGTCAGGGGGAGAATAACCTGGGGAGAGAAATTCATGTAAGAGAGAACAAACATAGTTTTTGTCTTTTTAATGCAGGAGCAAGTGAGTGGGAGAGCTTTGTACGGGGACGTCAGGTGGTAGGAGGTTGAGTTTCGAGCCATGAATGCCACTTGGAGGATTTACGTCATGTGCTGATCACCACTTGTTGTTCTAGGGAGTCATGGTAGACCTCCCACCAGGCCTGGACTTTCAAATATTTTTTGCTTGTCAATTGAAACATTGGAGACGGTTGTTTGTTTTCCATGCCTGTCAATTTACGTTTTCAGTAAATTTATGACTGGTTTTTTGTGTGTTACATATTAAAAAAATTAGCACAAGTTCTTGCTGTCAGAGACTCAGATGTTTGACATTCTACGTGTGAAGAAATCTTGCATCATGGCCACCAGAACACCAAATTTCTTATTTTTTTGCAGTTTGTGTTTCATTCTCATCGTTTCTGTCTTGAGCCCAGTGTTAAGTGGATACAGTTGCATCCCTCAATATAAACTCGCTTGTTACACTTACTCAATAGCCAACAATGGTAATAAAACTATCCTTTCCATGGCGTCATTACTTTGTTTAGTTTTATTATTGTAGTTGGAGCATATGCATACGGATCATTTGCAGCGAAACTCTATGGTGGAAATTTGGGAGGTGCTAGTTCCGATCTTTACGGGAATGGCATTGGGTGTAGCATATTGGGGGCTTTGGCATATTTACAGTTTGAACGGCTTGAGATGTACACAAAAACCACTGTAAGAACATTCTGGTATATTAAAATTATTTAAATCTTGAGTTGCTATGAACTTGTTATAGAGTTGGCAGTAATAATATTTTATAATCGATTATTTTTCAATTCAATAAAAATCCCATAATTACATTCAAATGATCTTTGTGGTGATGGCTCATATGGAATATTATGTCTTTTTTTAATCTTCTATTTACAAAAATCTCAAAAAAAAAGTCATATATCTTCTATTTAGTTCATAGAGTTGGCTGTAATAATATTTTATAATCAATTAGTTTTCAATTCAATAAAAATCTCATAATTACATTCAAATGATCTTTGTGGTGATGGCTCATATGGAATATTATGTCTTCTTTTAATCTTCTATTTACAAAAATACAAAATTCTAAAAAAAAAGTCACATATCTTCTATTTACAAAAATACAAAAGTATAAAAAAAAAGTTACATACTTCTCTAGATTGATTCATTTAATAGGATAGTCCATCAAAGTTGGGGAGATTGATTTCCTTAGTCATATTATCTTGTTATACAGAGTGGTAGGTTGAGAGTCAGGTCGGCAGCTGGGCAGAGTTAAAGAAGAGTCGTGTGGAATAAGTGATAATGGAAGACTATTGTTTTGTTTCCTAACATTGTTACTTAATACTAATCAAAGCATCCAATGTAAGCTAGCTTGACTGCATCACAGTTCCACAAATTAAGCCAGCTTGGACTGCATCATAGTTCCACACTCATTCAAAACCTTTCTTTATTTGAATTCTGATAATACCAGGGGTGAAAATACCATAAAAAAACCACTACACTTCAATTTAACCACTACCCTTTCACCAATCCCTGGGCAAATTAGAATTTTAATCCCCCTTCATTAGATTCCCCCCCTTCCATTTAAAGTTCTTCCTTCTCATTACTTAATGTTACCCCTCTATTTTACCACCTTTTTCAAAGCATTTATCTCAATCACATCTAGACTTTTCACCTCCCAAAAATTATAAATATTACTAAAGACAGAGGTGTGCGATATGCCAGAATGCCCAGTACATGGTTTAAAGACAATCCCAAGTCACCAAGCATTGGGGCAGCCTCAATCAATTCATCTAGTGTTTTGAAATATTTACCTGTGTATTCAAACACTCCAATACAACCACTACAACCATCTAATATTCCATGAAGTATTCCATATTCCAGGTCACATGACCATCTAGAAAGACTAGACACTAACAACCAAAAAAAACCCACACCTTGCGAGGTCCACACCACTGCAAGCTCTTCTTTCTGTCTTCTTAATTTTTTTGGCAAATTCTCACCAAAGCAAGATGAAATCAATGCCACACTCATCTGCATATTTCAGTTACATGAAAATGTCCTTCCATGCTCACCTCACATGCTCATGAAATTTTATTTAGAATTCTTATTCACAATCTAAAATTTTTCAATTCACATCCAATCCCAAGACTGAGTTTCGATAGTCATATGTTTCTTCCTCTTGAACAATGAGTTACTCATGAGTATTAAGTCTGGTCAAAATATGCAAGTCATGACAGAGATTTATTCGGCGAACTTTATAGGAAAAAACTAGCGTGCAACAATAAAAATTTAAATAAGAGAAATAAACGCGCATGTTGTCAAAGATAAAGAAAAAATGTGGTCTCTAGTTTCTGTCAAAGATGAAGAGCAAGGTTGAAAGTATCTGTGTTGTGAAGAAATCAAACAGGTGTATGTGGAAAGTACCAGATTACTTTAAAGGAGCCGATGACTCAAATCCAGGTTTGCTCACAAGTTCCAATCAGAAATCTTCAATCCGTCAGGGACGACATAGTAGCATGTCTAGAACTTAGATTACACTTTTAATTTTAAACTGTGTTATGTACAGGTTTCAAGTCGTGACTTATGGAATAAGATATTATAGATTTTTACATTTTCTCTATGAAATTAGACATCAAAACGACGTGATGGAAAGGTATACACACATCTAACCTGACGTGGAAGATTTTTTCCCTGCCATCAAATATGTTCTGAAATCAAAAATACGTCGCGTGGGACGTCAAATTCCAGGCCTGCCTCCCACTTGCACCTGAATCCGGGGAAAAACTAATGATTATAACTATTAATAAAATATTTTGACTCAATATAATTCCATAAAAATTAAATAAAAAAACAAGACACAAGATGAGAAATAGTAATATAAACAAAAATAGAATAAAAACTAAAATTATTTAATTAAGATAAAATAGTTAACTTAAACAAGAATAAGGAAAAAACAAGTGGAGGCTAAGTAATCAAGGATTCATTGATAGTTTTTATGAATTTGTGAGTTCATTCTAGCTCTAGTTAGGGTTTCTTTTTATCTACAGAAAAAACAATGGCGGCAGTTGATTCTATCCAGTGCTTTGGCCGAAAGAAGACGGCCATTGCTATTACACATTGCAAGCGAGGGAAAAGTTTGCTCAAAATCATTAGATGCCCTATTGAGTTAAACGAGCTAGAGATTCTCCACAACAAAGCTTTCGAACCCATTCTTCTGCTAGGCCGCCACTGCTTCGCCAGAGTCGATACGAGAATCAGGGTAAAAGGAGAAGGACACACATCGCAGATCTATGCTATTCGACAAAGAATAGGCAAGGTGCTGGTGGCCTTCTTCAAAAAATACGTAGACGAGCAGTCAAAGTAGGAGATCAAAGATATTATGGTCAAGTACGATAGGACTCCACTCATGGCCGATCCCAGGTGCTGCAAGCCCAAGAAGTTTGGAGGCTCAATGTACTGATTGGGATTTGGCATCCTGACCATGGATGGCAGTCAGCTGCTTAGATCTGTCGTTTAACAATTAGATCAAAAGCCCAGAAGAACAAGAAGCCTTAAAAAAACCTAGATCTGTTTACTCCAAAAAGGCAGCAAGGCAGGGGTTTGCCTGATGCAAATAATCATTCGGCCTCTCCACAGATCTGCAGCCCTATCCTTTGTAGCGGATCTGGACTGGAGCGGTAGCTTCCATTTGCAGAAGCTTTTTCCTCCACCACCGCCTCCAGTTCGTCAGGGGATGGGAGACCCAAAAAATTCTGGCACTGTGTCGCTCCATAAAGCTTTTGAAAATATCTATTCCACCTTTTAGGTTCAAATCTCACAGATCTCAGACAAGACCATTCTGCAATGGGTCTACCCTTTAGATCTGGTGCAGTATCTCAAGGTAAAACTGGAGCGCCGATTCGGGATCCCCTGCACCCTACAAAGACTTATATTTCAAGGTAAACAACTCGATGATTGTCTTCCCCTCTCTTCTTACAGCATAAAAAATAATAGCTCTTTAGTGTTTTCCCTTCGTTTGAGAGGTGGTTTTGCAGGTCAATCTTCTTCTGTTCCTACCTTATCCTACAAAGCTGTGGTGCACTCCGAGATTCCCATTTCCCTTGAGACTCCCAAACGCAAGCCTTTTCTGGTTGACAAGTTAGAGAAGGTTCCCTCTGTTGAGATCTCCCACCCTGGCCTTGCAGATTACCTTCAAGAATTTACTGAAAGGGCCATGATTTGCAGATTCAATGGGCTTTGGCCACGCTCTAATGACCTCTATGACTGGATCCATGACAACTGGACTCACCATTCCAAGGTCAGCTTCTGCTCAAAAGGATATTTTATAATTCTGTTCGACAATCCTAAGCACTATGAATAGGCCTTAGAAGAAGGTCCTTGGTTTATGGGTACAGCAGGACTATTCTTAACTCCATGGTTCCCAGATTTTGACCCAGCATCTGCAGTCATCACCAAATCACCTATCTGGATCAGAATTCCAAACTTACTAGTTCACCTGTGGCATTTAGCAGTCTACAGGAGCATAGGCAACACCTTGGGCTGCCTTTTAATGGGAGATTCATGGTGGGAACATCAAGGTCTCTACACATATGCTAGAATATGTGTGGAGCTAGATCTAAGCAAGGGACTGCCAGATAAAATCAATCTCAAGATCAATGACTTTGTTTGGACCCAGATCCTGGATTACGAAAACACTGCCTTCCATTGCCACAACTGTCACCCCACTGGGCACCTACAGAATTCTTGCCCATCGCTTACTGCAAAATCGAAAAAGGGAAACTTTGCAAGGACCAAACCCAAGCGTTGGACCCCTTGTTCTCCGCCACTAGCAGTGAGCTCTGATTCCTCAAACTCGAAAGATGAGGGGAGCGATGCAGAACAGGACCAGGTGCCTCAGACGATGGATCCATCCACTGATACTCCTGCGCACACCACTATCACAACAATCTCCAGAAACGCGTCCATGAGACCTCCTCTTCTGAATCAGAGAAGGAGATCTCCCAGTTGGAGAATTCCAGTCTTCAAGTTGTCTTAGCTCATACTCCCCAGGATGGCTGGATAAAAGTCAGTAAAAAGAAAAGGAAATAACATTGTGTTGAGAATTCTGCCCCTATGGGGTAAAAGTCAATTTTTGCTCTCAAGTTAATTGCTGTAGCTCCGTGCATGGTTCATTCCTTCTCCGGGACTGAGGCTGATAGTTTCATCATTTTCGGTCGGCCGGTTTCTTGTCGCTCTTGATTGTACTATATTTTACTCAATAGAAATAGTTTAATTTTACTGAGAAAAAAAATTAGTTAACCTACCCTTATGAAAGATTTTGAGTCAGTGTTTTCACAAACCATGGTTTTTTCTATTCTTCCTTAATATAACCTATAAAATAAAAAATTAAAATGATTTTAATTAAAATAAAATAATAAATTTACTATTATGTAAACATTTTAACTAAGTTTTCACAACCCATCATTTTCTCCTATAATGTCGCCTACTTAAAAGCATAAAATTTGGATTAATTTCTCACACATAAAAAAGAATAGCATTTCAATGACTTTGTTTTTTAAGCAAAGTCTTTTGGTAGAAATCACATAAGAAAATTATTTGACGCGTTTATGTATCTATAGTATTGGACTTTAATTTTGTGTAATTATTTCTGTTTGCAAGCATGAAAGTGTGTTAGAATTAGAGTTAAAAATAGAAAATAAAAAAATAAAAATAGAGAAAATTTTGATCAAACATTTTCCATTATAATTTGTTGATTTGATTTTTTTTTTAATTTTTAACTTTATATTCTCTTTATCCAATTTCAATGATTTCTATTCGTATATCTATAGTCTTTATGTCCGAGATATTAGGCTTTATTTTTGTATCATAGTGTCTTATAGGAAAAGTTGAAAAAAAAAATGGGAAACTAGTTTCAATGATTTTGATTTATGTCTCTCTAGTCCTTATATCTGAAAAATTAGGCTTTACTTTTGTATAATTATTGCTTTCCTTGAGCATGAGAGTTTTTTATAGGCAACCAACCCTCAACTTGTTGTGTCAAATTTAAGATTTGAATTATTTTATGTGAGAGCTATATATTGATATAGAATATTCACAAAGTGATTCAAGGATTAGGACCTTGAGTTGTCAATCTCACCGGTATTATTGGTAAAGATAAGCATTCCCTTGTAAAACACCAAATTAGACTTTACTTTTGTTTGAGAGTGCCTTATAGGCAAAGTCTTTAAAAAAAATTAAGAAAAATTGCCTTTATTTTTCTTTTAGAGTGTTTTATAGGCCAAGTATTTTTAAAAAAATCAAGAAAAAATTTGATTAAAAAAAAATGAGAGTTATTTTCTTTTTATTTTTAATTTTCACTTTAGATTATATTTAAATCTTTTGCTAATGGTTTGTGTAAATAAAAGAAAAATCTCAGGCCAAAAATACCTCTTTGTATTGTTGTCCTCAAGCATGACAGTGTTTTCATGAAAGTGTATTAACTTCTTCCTTTAAAGATTTTGTGAATGATCTAGGGTTTAATTTTTTCTCAATGTATGGACAAAGTTTTCAAAAAAAATATTAAATCCCATTATAATGATTTTGATTCATGTATTTGTAATCCTTATGTATGAGAATTTCTACTTTATTTTTGTATAATTATTTATTATGTAAACCAGCTTAGATCCAATGATCTTTAACTTCACATCTATCAAGGGTCTAGAGGGATCAAATTTCTCAAGCTGCAAACATTTCCTAAAGTTCAATCTTTAAAGCTCTTTTTTGAGTGAAAAACTTGATGAAAGGTAGAGATTTGATCCCTCTAAGTGTAGAGATCAAATTTCTCCAGGTGGAAGTATTTCCTAAAGTTCGATCTTTAAACCACTTTTTTGAGTGCAAAACTAGATTTCACCTCGAGAGATTTGATCCCTCTAAGCCCTTCATAGATGGATCTACACTGGTTATATAAATGAATCTAATACTGTGAAAATTTCACATTTAAATTATGCTAATTATATAACTTAATCTTATAATTTTAATTGTCATTTAATTTATTTTATTTTTAAATCATAATGCTAAATAGGTCTTTTCTAAAGAAGAAAATATTTGTATTGTATAATTATGTTCCTAGTTATAGAAAATAAATGAGGGATTACAACGCCAATTCATTAAAACTACATTGTTAATTGAAATCTTTCATGAAAACTTGTCTGCATGATTGTGTTTCCTAGGATTTATGACTTTTTGTAATAGAAATAATTTTTCATTGAGAAATTAAATCAAGTTTAATTTCTCCATTAGTCTTTAATTCACCTATCTTCAATTTACACCTTTCCTTAAGATACTTGTCTCTCTATTCAAGTCGTTTAGGACATGCAAATATTTTTTGAATGAGATATCTTCTTCAAATTCTATACTTCATTTCATGATGTTTTTCATAAATTTCTCAATATGATGCAAAATTAAAATAAAAACTCCCATAAATATAAGTGTCTAGCTAATATCTTTTAACTAACAAAAATCATAATAAAAACCATATATTCATAATAAAAACCATATATCTATACTTAGTTATATATGATATAGCTAATAATACAAGAGTATGTGAAAACTTTGTCCCCGGAAAACCATAAATTACTCTCGACACCCCTCACTAACATAAAAACACTTAAAATACACGTTATTTTCTTTCATTCACGTACTGTGAAATTGTTTCAACAAAATGGGCTTGATAAAGAACAAATCCATGGGTGTATGTCAATCCTTCTAACGTGCTCTTGTCCCATCAATATAATGGTCCGTATTTCTCGATTTGTCGGCAAAGTGTGAGTCCAGATGCATGCTCTCCTGTTTATTATATTGATTGGAAAGTGTTCGTTCCATGGTTAGTATTTTCATACAGAAAAGGCAGGGACCTTTGTTTCCACATTGGTTCATTTTGTCGGTGAACAGTGGGGTCGTTAGAAAAACTTTAGTTATGACATCATCATAATTAAGAAGGAACTCTACATTTTAATAAGAAAGATGTGGTCACGATTGAAGTTTCATTAATTAAATGTGATATAAAATATTTTTTTCCTTGAATTTGAATTTAGTGAAAATGAATGTAAGACCATTATTATGGTTTTATTAATAGATATGATATTTTAAAATAATTAAATTATAAATAAATAAAATTATTATTTTATATATGCTATGATGTTATATTATATATAATAATTAAAAATACAAAAAAATATTTATTATTTTATTTTTCAAATTAATATTATTATATTTTTTAAATGGTAATTGAAATTGAAATTGATACTTAAGTATATGTAATATCTCACATTTTTATAGACATTATATATATATTATATATATTATATATATATGATTTTATTAATTACCTATAATTTATTATGGGCATTTTACTATAACAATTAATTAGGATGACTCCTTAAATATTTGAAATTTGTATTATGCAGTTTGTTATCTTAGATTTCAGATTTAATATTACTATTGTAGTGCCAAAAATTATGGAAATAAATGAAATTGAGATTAAAAAACAAGAATATGGATGCACCATCCCCATCAATGAAAAAGATACATGACCTAGAAAACTCAATATGGAAGAAAACCTAACTCAAAGGTGAGACATATGCTTTACTCTTTCTTTTTTAAATAATGACATGCAAGTAGAAAGAAAATGACAACCAATATAGAGTTGGTGTAGCATATCCAACTACCCATATACAATGTTGGGGCAACCAGTTACGTCAAATTTCCCTTCCACCTTAGATTGGAGGGAATATCATTATTCAATCCAAGATTAGGGCTAGCCCAACCCTAGGCTTAACCTAGTTCTAAAAAAAATAGAATTCCCTTAAATAGTAACATCATATTAATCAAATAATTTTGAATAAAAATAAATAACTACCTCGTTAAACATGGTTATCATACAAAAATATATGTTCCTTAACATGATTTCATGTTGGGAGTTAGGAGGAGAGGTACGTTATGTTTAAGTGAGGAAGAGATAAAGACTTACATTCAATAATGATCTTCATGTAAATATACAAAAATATATGTTCCTTAACATGCTTTCATGTTTGGAGTTAGGAGGAGAGGTACTTTATGTTCAGGAGGGGCAGAGACAAACACTTGTGTTCAAAAATGTTCTTCATGTAAATATTTTGTTATAGAGAAGTCTTGGAGACACATCTCCAAGATTTACTCTTAACTAAGTCAATTATGTGAGTATTTTGCAAATCATTGTTACTATTATATGAAAATAGTTTTTGGTTCTCAATGTGATATAAATTGATGGAACTTGTACTTTGTTTAAAATATTCTTGTGGTGATATTGAAATACCCAATAATTTGAGGATATTCTTAATATTTGCAATATATATTTAAATAAAAATTATTAATTCATTTTTTTTTATTAATCTTCTTTGATGGGGTGACCAATGAGGGCATGCAATGACATGTTTTATGTAGTGTTCCTTCCTTGGGCCATAGCCCCATTTAGTTTGCTACCCTGGTGGACATAGCATTAAATGGTGTCTCAAAGGAGTCACCTGCCAACCTACATGTCACTCTACATTGATTTCGATCCTATGGCCTCTAGATCCATCAAGGTAGTCTCCATCTCTTGGGTTATGCTAATGCTTTCTATTCTCTTTTAGGAAATCATCATCTATTTGTTCCCTTTTCCCACCATGAATTTTCGCTACAATTCCCCCATACATTGGTCATTGCTTTGTTTTTTTGCTTCAGATTTCCTCTCACCTTTGTCTCTATTGACAAGGAGCATAGAAATATCCACAATTCTCTCCAACTTGACCTTCATCTTCTGGGATGGAATTAACCTTCTTACATTTTGTTTTCCCTTCAACCCTATATAATATATTTCTTGTTCACTTCTCTCTTCCTTTGACAACGATGATCCGTGGAGATCCAAATGTCATCTTGTCGATAGAGGAGTGGCTATAGGGGCGTTGCACGAGCTCATTTTTTATCTGATGCCTCTACACAGTATTATGAGACCCATATTCCCCCTCATAGATACACCCATAGATACATGAAGCTATGGCTAACGTTCAATAAGAGAGGATATATTGGACTCTGAGGTATTTGATGGCCTTGCAACGTAGATCCTTGACACGATGAATACCAAGGAAAAATAAAATCTATTTTTTATATAGTGGACTTGTACTAGCACATTAAGTTGCTTGTGGGAAAATTCTTGATGACAAACAAGAGCCCAAGGACAATATTCTAAATAGGTTGGATGAATTTGACGTGTTGTGGATGTATGTAGAAGGATGACTTAATCACATGTAAATGGGATTTCCTCCAAGCCCAGTAGCGAAGCCTTGTTGCAAGGATGCAGACCATCCCATTGACCTGGACACTTGTTTATCAACTTGTTGATTACGTTTTCGTACTTCCTATTGTATATTGATGTCTAAATTTCCTACTCCTATTGTTATTGTCTGTTTGGCTACTTTTTCTCACATATGGGACAACCATATTCTTTTTGTTATCTTATTTTCACACTCTAGACTAGCTTATATACTACGACTTGGGGCAACTCATATTTTTTTCAATGTTATGATGCTACTCCTAACTTTATTTTGGACTGACAAACAATTATTTGTTTTTGGTCTTGCTTCCAATAACTAACAAAAAAAACATAACATATTAAGTATTTCTATAATTTTGTGATGAAGCAATAAAATATTAACTTACAAAAGAAAAAAACAATATATTAAATTTGAATATAAAGAAATAATAATTCCTTATTTTCTTTTTTTTTTCATTTCCATTATTACTATTATGGGTTTCTATAGTACATAGAGAATTAATAAAATTAATTTTGATTTAAACATTAATTATATTAAGAAAAAGAATTTTTATTTAAGTAAAAACTTATCATGGCTTTTTTTCATAAAAATCTAACTACAAAAATAAAATTGAAAAAGTGAAAGTTAAATAAAAATTTTAAAAATCATAATAATATTTAATTTTTATAATGAATTTAATTATATATATCATTTTATGGTAAATAATTAGTTTTTATTTATTTAAAAAAAAATTACAAATTATTAAAGTAATTTTTATTTAATTTATAGGAGGTACTTCAATTAGAAATTAATTAGTTTTTATTTATTTAAAATAAAAATTACAAATTATTAAAGTAATTTTTATTTAGTTTATGGGAGGTAGTTCAATTAGAAATTATTATGTTATAAATTAATATTGTAACCATGAGATTAAAAAAATGATATGGATTAAATGAATTAAATAAAAGTATCATTTTATTGAAAAATAAATTTAGATTTTACACTATTATAAAATAGGATATAAATCACAAGATTCAAGTTCATAAATCGAATTAACCCCCCCACACATATATATATATATATAAAATCTAAAACCAATATTCACTATAACGGTTAAGTTTATAATGAGGGAAATCCGATTGATGGCCAATCCTGTACACAATGCATATAACTTCTAATGAATTTTAAAAGGATTTATTTAAAAACACGGAAACCCTTTCCTCATATAAGGTGCTTACTTATAAAATGATCTTGTTAATAATTAGGACTATGGATATACACCTTGTAGAATTTAAAAAAATTGATACTCTAGAATCATGGAACGACTGTAGAAGTAACATTTTTCAAATTACGAGAACACATTACGATTTTAATATTCGAAGCAAAAAATCAAAGGTCAAATATCAGTTGTCGTTGAATGGCATCACCTATGGGTAAGGATTTCAATGGATATGTAATTATGTTAGGAAGCCCTTTCGTTACTTTCATTAACTTACGCCACAGATGGCGCTCCTCGCTGTTTTCTACGCCATAAACACGGCCAAATGCAGGCACCTTGTAAGCCATCAAATTTTCATCGCTGTTCACAACTCCTCACACTCACATGGCATAGCATTATCCGGATAAATGTTTATTAATGTCATCAGTTTATAATCTAGAACATAGAAAAACCCTAATATTCTCAATGCGGGAAAACTTTCACTTTCCAAAACCAAAGGTTAAACATCAGCTGTCATCAACTGGCCATAACAGCCGGTAAAGATTTTAATGGATCTACATTTATCGCAAATAAATCGCTTTCTTTACGCTTTTAACTTACGTCAGAATGTTGCTCCTCACTGTTTTCTACACCTAAAACACGGCCAAATTCAAACACCTTATAAACTATTGAAATTTTCATTGTTGTTGGCTACTCCTCACACTCACATGGCCACAAAAGACCAGAACTCTGACAAACCTAACATTTCGGCCAAATTCAGACACCTTATAAACTATTGAAATTTTCATTGTTGTGGGCTACTCTTCACACTCACATGGCCACAAAAGACCAGAACTCTACAAACCTAACACTCTAGCACGAAAGGGGTTTTTACGAAAAAATAGATCTTTCCTCATAAATAATTACTTTTTCATTTAGATTATTTTAAATTAAAATTTAATATTATTTTAATTCTCTTATTGGAAAAAAATTAAGACAAAAATACTTATATTAAAAACAAAATAAAAAATTTAAGACAAAAAACCAAAACCAATTATAAAAAGAAATTAAGACAAAATCACTTATATAACAAAACCAATAATGAAACTTTAATACAAAGAAAATGAAAACAAAGAAAATTAAGTCCCTTTATGAAGGTTCCACTCCATAAAGTTTTAGCTTTCATGGGTGTAGAAATGGCGACCTCTCAGATGGGCAGGGCCTTACTCTGAAGTTTTATGAGGGTATGAGACTGACCTTTCCTAGCAAGTTGTCTATGGCATTTTCTTTTGTCTCTCTCAGAGGTTTTCCTTGCAGGACACTCTTTGTCAAGGTTGCAACTTATGTGGTTTCCAAGCTTTTTATGTTGAAGCCCCTGGGTGACCAAGCTTTGGTTAAGCTTAGGCAGGCGGAAAATAAAACCCAAGTTGGTAGCTTGTTACCCTCCACAGACCAAAAGGGGGAGACGACAACTCAGAAAAGACTCGAAGGGGGAGACTAGGTTGTGGCTTTTGGCGATGCCAAGACTTTTAGCAAGACACAGGTTTCACCTGGTGCAAATATTGTGTATTTCAAGTGGGTTGGCTTTGAGATTGAACTCATTGGATTGAATCATCTTCTTGTAAAGGAGGATGATATTGTGGGGGTTCTTGTTACAAATTTTATCAAGGATTTGAAGCCATTGAATGATCCAATATTAATTAAGATTGGGGAGGCAGTAGAGAAAATAGTTGGTTGGCTACTCCTCACTGAAATTCCTAAGGAGAAACCTTCTATAGGAACGATAATTAGAGTAGGACCTACTGCTTATGACAAAGAAGGAAAGAGGAAGTCGATGTCGATAACTGCTCGGATTTTTTTTATTTTTTTTCTTTTGTTTTTTTTTTTTTATTAAGTATGAAAAAGCATTATATTCAAATTCCACAATAGTACACAACATCATTTATGATATCAACATATGCCAACAGTTCATTGGTACTGATACAAGTCCATAATGACTCGACATAAACATGTAAAGCCATATTTATCAGATATCAAGCCCATATGCATAGTGTTCTAAACATATTTACAAAATATTCATATATCAAAATAGTCTAATAGATCCTCAATTCAGTAAGCAAGTTCTATAGAAAGAGATATACATATAAAGACATGAAAGTGAAAAAGAGTCTTAAACAACCAAAAAAGTTCTGATAATAATCCACCAACAGTAGCAATATGAATCTAGGGAGAAGAGAAATTATCGTGGCAGTGGAAGCGCCTCGACGTCCATGTTGTAGTCCCCCATCTTGATCTCGATGTGCATCCCATCTAGCTTGTCTAGTAGCCTTCTCTTCGAAAGGCCATCCACAATTTGGTTAAAATATCTTCCAATGTGCTCAATCATGGAGTCCTTTAGAGTGGCCCAAAGATTTGTGATTTGTTGCAGCCAACCTTAAAGTGTGGGTTGGTAAATTTTTGTATATCCCATGACATAGTCGATGATAATCTTAGAGTCCCCAAAAATGTGAATTTTAGGGATATTTAGATATTTACTAAATCAGAGTAATCCCCATAATGCCATCGATTCTGTCCTAGTCTTCGTGCCAATGCTAGCACCCGAGCGTACCCAAAAATCTTGGTCCGAAGAATAAAGAATCAAGAAACCACATCCGCAGTTGCTTCTGTGTGATGCTCCATCAAAGTAGCGAGCCGGATAGACTATCCTCGGAACAGGTGGATTTTGTCTAATTTTCTTTGGTCCCATGCTCAGTTGTTGTCCAATAGTGTATAATTATTTAATGTGCTCTAGCACCTAGAATGCATTTTCTCTTAAATTTTAAAAAATGATATTATTTATCCATCTCCAAATCTCCCAAAAGATTATAGGAGGGATATTGTGCCAAGAGGCATTTTGTTGGCTCCACCATCATAAGCAACAAGAAATACAATTGAACTGAATGTATTGGAAGCTAATATATCCAACAAGGTTTTGCCAAAGCTGAGTAGTCACGGACATGTTAAGAATAGCTAGAGATTGTTCTCCTCTACATCCCTACAAAGGTACACATATCCTTGGCCCATACCAATTCCTCTTCTGGAGGTTTGCCCACGTTAGATTTTCAGATTTCCAAACTAGCCAAACGAAAAGAATGATCTTAACAGGGATGTTTTGTTTTCCAATATTTAAAGAACCAACATACCTCTAAGTGTTGTGTTTCCATACAACAGAGTGTGAGATATGTATCAGCCACCATGAAACTCCCCCCTTCATTTTACATGACGAAGTAATCTTATCCCTATCAGCATTGTAACAAACTCCAACAAGTAGCAAATAAGTTCGAAACCAATCCCATTCCCGCACCACTTGCACATCCAATCCAAAATCCCTTACTCGCTTCCAAATGGCACATCTATCTTGCCATGTAGATATGACATGTTTCCAGAAGAAGATGCCATGGCTATTTAAGCCATATATGAGACTATTAAGTAGGCTCTCAGTAACTTCAATACCCAATATTTTATCCGTATTGATGATAATGCAAAGACCAGTGCCCAATTTCCAGGGAAGTATCATAAGAAAGCTATGATGGACTTTTGAAAAACTGAGCCAAACCAAATAGTTGAGCCTGATTTGATCCCGACACAGCCCCTGCGTAGCTATATAGAAAAATCAAGGCCCTTCATGTATTTGTGTTTAATGATCATGCCCCAGCTGCCATCCCCAAAAATCCCTCTCCACAATGATTCGAGTAATAATGCAAAACCAAATCTCCTCAGATTAAGTATATGCCAACCTCCTAAATGCTCCGGCATGGTGAGATGGTCCAGCTTGGTAAGATGGAATTTATTCTTGTTTTTCATATGAGACCAGATGAATATAGCCATGATCCCATTAATTTTTTTAATGATGGAGAGAGGCAAATGGAATAAGTGTGCCCAATATGCTCCCATCTGCATGGTCACTGCTTGTGTCAATGTGATGCTTCCCCCCATAGATAGGCATTTGAATTCCCAACAAGATTTTTTTGTAGAATCTGTCCACAAGCCACATCCATTCATTGACTTTGTAACTACATGGTTTGATATGGCATCTGAGCTATTTCATACCCCCCGATAATGCATCGGAAGCCACTCTGAATAGCCTTCATATATAAGAAATAACCTCCATATCAAATTTATCGTGAAATATAGTGGATTTATGAAGGTTCATAATTAAACCTATGCATTTCCAAACTTAGCGAAAATATGAAAAAGATGTATCCAAGCAAACCTATTGAGAATCCCGATGATGAGAACATTATCAATGAAGAAGCTATGTGAGATATAAATGTCGCTGCCAAGATGCAGAGCATGAAATTGGCCCTCAGCCACAACATTTTGAATATGGAGACTAAGCCCATCCATAGCCAAAATGAATAAAAGAGGGGACAATGAGCAACCCTATCTGAGACCTCTCCCGGCCTTAAATAATTTTGAAGGATAACCATTTATAACCACAACATAGTGGAAATTTGAAATACATGCCATAATCCATTTGGCTTGTCTAGCTTGTATACAAATTTTGTGAAGAACTAGCCTCAAATAGCCCCAATCTAGACAGACAAATGCCTTTTGTAAGTCCACCTCCATAGCAGCATTTAGTTTTTTAGAGTGAATCGAGTACATACACTCCTGGGAAATCGCCACTGCATCATGAATCTGCCTGTTTTGCAGAAATTCGAACTATTGCAGGGATATATACTTGGATAGGGTGTGCTTCATTCGATTTGCAATAGTTTTAGAAATAATCTTGTAGACAATATTACAAATAGAGATGGTTCAGAAATACGAGAAGGTTGGAGAGTAAGTCTTCTTCGAGATAAGCATGATGTAAGTGGAGTTTATGTGAAGATGAATAAAACCTCGGGACCATGATTCCTCGACCATGTCAACAAGGTCCTATTTTATGAGATCAAAAAATTGTGTGAAGAGCTCCACAGCCCATCTGTCTCGGCCAGGAATCTTACCCCCCCTAAATGTTTTCAACACCCACAGGATTTCCTCCTCCGATACAGCTTTATATAGAGTCGGATTAGCATCCTCATCAAACAAGGAAGGAAAATGTTCGACTCCCCAGATCTGGTCCTTCGAGAAAACCAAATCCTTTTGTTTGTATGCTTGCTAAGAGTGGAGAATAATGGCTCAACTAATGTCTTGCAGCGTCTAAAGCATGGTTTCATTTTCATTAGAAATCTCCGAAATGGAACTAATATTTCTCCTAAAGTTTGCATATTTATGAAAAAATTTAGTATATCAGTCCCCTTCCTGAATCCAAATGGCTACACTTTTTAATCGCTAAGTAGTCTCTTCGATAAGGAGAAATTGTTTCTTCTTCATTTACTGGGCAGCTTGTATGCAATTTTCTAATGTCTGCAAGTAGATTCTGCCCAATTAAATGGGGGCAGATTTCCAGAAGTTCTTGTGATATTGCAACAAGTTGTTTGTTCATTTTCTGACATTTTCTTTTCTCCCATGCCTTAACCTCCATATACAGGACCCCCAGCTTGTCCTGAATGTGCAGCATGGGGGAGGAGCACCGAACCCCGACATGGTTCTAGACATCACGCACGAGAGAATTAAAATCTTGGTCCTTAATCCATACCTGATTGAACTTAAAGGGAATTCCATCTCTATAATCCTCCCTTCTCTAGTGTAGCACAATGGGCCGGTGATCAGATATATGATTACTTACCACTTCAGAATAGACCATACCAAGCCTCTCAATGATCTTTTCATGCCGGAGAACGTGATCTAATCGCTTTGCAATATATCCATCACCTGTCCTCCCATTGTCCCAGGTTGGAATAAGTGTAGAGGGGAAAATGTCAACAAGATTGTGGTCCATTATGATATCCTTGATATGATCATCCAAATCATCCACCCTTGTGGAACACCCCCATAGCGCGTTCAAACAAATTGTACAATTTAGATCCCACGTAATCATAAGAGAAGTAAGGTCCGGTATCTTTGATGCGATCAAATTATCCCAAAAAGTGGCATGATCACGGTATGGAGCATAGACATTAAGAATGTGAATTCTTCCCTTGAGACCAGAGATGTGACCAGTAAGGAGGATGATATCAAAACATCATAAATCGATTACATTAACCCACCGAGGATCCCAAATAGCTACCAGCCCACCCAAGAAGCCATGAGTGTCAATGGCTAAGATTTTCCAGTCAAGAAGCATCTTCCTAAAGTACTCAACCACCTGAGGAATCACATGCATAGTTTCCTAAAGAAGACTAATATAGGGATGGAGAGAAGAGATCTCTGAGGGCTAGGAATTTTTGGAGCGGCCCCCAAACCCCGCATATTTAGTGAGAGGATGAAGGTCATGTTAGACCGTGGGTGGGCATTTGTACTCCAAGGGCCCAAGGAGAGGAAGAACCAGCAATAGGAACATTAATGAGAGTATGTACATTAGCGAGACTAAAAGGAAGTGGTCGGGGATGGCCTTAAAAGTGTTTGTTGTCTCGATTTTGTTTCGGCGTACAATGATATTCCAAGCAAAGGAGGGGTTGATATGAGGGGATGAATGGCTAGGTGGCTTGCGACTAGTGAGAGAACAGAGATCTAGAGTCTACTTCTGGGGAAGAAAATCAACGTCACTGTCCACTAAGTTTCTAGGGGACGTAAGAGGGGAATGTGTTGATTCAAGACTGGTTCTAGAAAACACAAATCGAAACAACCTTCTAAATCACCACAAGCAACCTATTCTTAGCTAAGAAATAAATTCATCTAACAATAAACAAACAAGAGGAGCTTGGCTACTTGGATTGGGACCTAACCTAAGAGCATCAACCCTCTGAGATAACTCAGTACTAGCTCAAGAAATATCTCATCTTCATTATCAAAATAGTAATAGGATTACATGAAACTGTCACCAAAAGTAAGCTCGAAGTTGAGCAGAGTTACATAAGAAATATTGCAACAAATATTCAACAAAAGTTCGACCCTAGTGAGCCCCTTGGCCTCTATACTTATACAAATTAAGCTCTAAACATCTTCCTCAAAATCAGGGAGTCTTGGCTCCCAAAACTCGAGATAAACATCAGTTATCATCCACTTGCTCAGCTGCCTTCTAATGCATGACTTGGATGCCTGTACTCTGAGCTGAATGAAGGGGAATTCGAAGTGGGGAGTAATAAATGAGGGGGATCCCCTCCTATAATTCCTATCCTTTGTCCACTTCAAGTTATTTCTACCATTTGTCCAATGTATTCTTGACTTTGACCACAAAAATCATCAATAATCTACATTAAACACATATTAGACCTCATGGAATCATAACTAACTCAACTCACTCTATAAGCATAAATATAATCAGAAAATCATGTAATAAGCTAAGAGAATGGTTAATTTGGCTAGGTTAGGAGGTAAAATGAGCCAATATATTTACCCATTTCTGAGGCTCATCATAAGTGTATTCCCATGCATAGGAAAAGGAATGTTCTTGTAACATTTTTATCAGTTCTTTCTTTTGTTCTTCTAAATTATCATTAATGTTCAAAGTTTTCCCTAGAAAGATTTCTATCAAAGAATTGCCAATTTTTTCCTTAGAATTTAAAACCATTTGATCTGATGATAGCTATTCAATATTGTATTATTCTTGAAAATTTTGGTCTTGTTCACAATATGAGGAAGAATCATTAGTATCCATTAGGTTTAAAATTTGATCTTCTTCATCTATTAGTGAAGTAGGAAATATTGGTTGTATATCAAAATATTCATTATCATCATCTTTCCAAACTTCACTTTCTACTTCTATTGTTGTTTTTTCAGTAGGATATAGTGTGAATTTATTAGTAGAGCTTCCACAACTTATAAAAGCATCAATTGTAGCTAACCATGGTCTTCCTAGAATCAATGGATGTCCTCCTAAATTATTCTTGGGAGTTAAAATCATAAAACCAATAGGATATTCCCAAGAATATAAAGAGGCAGATACATATTCTAATACACCAGCTGGTTACAGATCTATCTGCTAACTCTAGTAATGTTGGTGTATACTGAAGATTAGAAAGTTTTAATTAATCCATAGTTTGTTTACTCATGATATTTGTAGTTTCTCCTAAATCAATCAATGTGTTTGGAATCTCAACACCATTAATGTGTGTTTTTACAATCAGACTCACTAGATATAAATATGTTGAACTGTTGGTTTTCCCATCATAATATCTGTAACTTTACCCAACTAAGTAAATTTTTTTAACTTCTTTTCCTTTTCTTCTTGGTTTTTTAATGCTTAACTCCCTGGTTGCCTTTGCAAATATCAATATTTCCCTTGTACCTTGTAACAAAGAAATTTTGATGCAAACATTCTTCAATTCATATAACATATCATATTTAGGCAACACAATTTTTTTTTCTATTCCTCTGTCAATTTTTAGCCTTTCAAGAAAGTGTGGATTTTGAACAAAAATCGAATGTGGTTCTTCAATGGGAGTTGAGTTTATTGAGGTATCATGCATATGGGTGCTCTCTTTCTGCGTAATTTCTTCTTGATTAAGAGATGTTTCTTTTTCAAGAGGTTCATCCTGTCTAGCTTCCTAAATAACAATAGATGGTAATTTATTTTCCAAATCTCTACCAGATCTAAGTTCTACATTGTTTAGATCTAATGGAGCTATCATAAAATCTTGAAAATTCTAACCTTCTATATTGTAAATAGGTCGTGAATTTTTATTATTCATATTTGGAAGTGGCTCAGAAGGTAGCTGATTGGTTTTTTGGGGGTATGACGTGGATGGTAGTTGAAGTGGTTGACTAGAAGGCTGAGTTTGATTTTGAAATTGTGGAAAAGTGTTAGACTAAGGAGGATAGTATGGAGGTTGATATGGAATAAATGGTTGTTGAAATTGATTATATTGAGAATGTTGTAAATTGTAACTAGGTTTAGTCTTCATAATGACATGTAATTATGATCTTTGTAAATAATGAGAAGAAGAGAATAAAATTACTTTTTTAATGCCTTGCTTCATGTGTTTCATGAGCAAGGGATTTTATTTAGATGGCTCCCATTGAGAGCCTTAGGATTTATCACTAGAGTCAAAAGATTCAATGTCATGTATGAAGAGATCTTCTTGAGAATATGTCAAATATTATATATATATATATATATATATATATATATATATATATATATATATAATATATAATAATATATATATATAATAGATATATAATATATATAGATATATAACCTCCAATGACAAGTAAAAGTATCTCTCTTGAAGTCGTCCTCGAAATCAACTGAAGATCAAGTCAGCTTACCTATTTAACAGACACATCGGTTGACATGGATCAGGTCGTCTTATTTATGAATACAAATCACTATATATAGGGTGAAGACACTTCACATAAAACATAGTTCATAAGTTCGGATTCTTCTTTATTTTTGGTGGGCAGCTAGAGTGAAGAATTCTGATATCTAATCATAGTGCATAATTCATATGGGTAAGGAAAGAAAGGAGATGTAGGAAACAAACCTTGTATCTCTCTGTGGATTTTGGATGGGTATCATGAGAGTCAAGTTATGACATATATCTATGATATGTCGAGATCAAACAGAGCAAATGCTACAGAAGTTGGGACTTATCTAAATGCAGAGATGGGGGAATAAAAAAGAGGTTCTGCTAATCATAGGAATAGTAATTCAGAAGGAAGAGTCTCAGTGCCACTATAGAATATCACAAGTTGATCAAGGTTGTAGACACTATAAAGATGATCTCGGTATAATCTATGTCTTACAGAAGAGGATTCGATAAGCATGTGGCAATGTCTTGGTATTATCACCTATGGAAGGTCTACGTATGAAGAAGATCAGAGTGAAGAGAACTAAAGAAGAAGGTTGACTATCAAGAGAACTTGTACCATGTCTTGGAGAAGCTACTAAGTCAAGGCTCTTAGTCTTGGTATTCATCAATTGAAATCTTTATAAGAATAATTTGGTTGGGTTTTCTACTCAAAGAGTGAGAGGTTTTGGCCTTGCCTCATAGCATATGTCTTGTCTCTCTTGTGTATTTATGTTCATGCATTGGTTATTGTTTGATGAATAAGAACAATAATAATCTAACATGAAGAAGATCCTAATATAAACAAGTAAAAAGAATTCACAAGCAGTCACTAATAGAAGAGAAATAACCTGATACTAATTCCCTAGATTCCTCAACATGGTATCAGTGCTAAGGTTTCAAAGTCAAAAAAAGGGCATGAAATCATAGAGAAACTCAAGGATCAAGTTTTTAAGAAAGGTATCAAAGCAATTCGAAGTGTATAAAAGCGAAATTTCAAGATATCCATTGAAGAATCAAACCTTAGATCGAAAAACCAATGTACACTATAAAAAGTTTGGGATCCTCTAAGTCATCATTAAAAGTCCACAAAGACCCTCATCAAGTCAGAGATATATACAAATCAAGGTAGCTTGAAATACTTTAAGTACAAATATCACATCGTCTTAGAGAAATTGAAAACCCTATAATCATTTCTCATCTACACTCATTCACTACCAAAGAATTCAAAGTATCATGAAGGCAAGAAGGCATTATCAAAATCTATAAGGAAATCTCCCTATCATTGCCACAAGGATCCCCTCCTTATCCTTGAATAAGATCATATGAGGAATCATCAAAACATCCTCATTAATCACCATCATCAAAAGAAGCTAGATCTAAAGGAGTTGACATCATAAAAGGAGCAATCTCCTTTATTAAAGAAGGGATTTTCATTTGGAAGAAGATCATCCAAAAGGAGCACTAACACATCTTCTTCAGCCACCACCAAAGTGATCAAGGTGAAGATTTCATCTTCACTTGTCAAGTATATTTCATTCTATAATAAAATTTGGTAAAATGACTTCGTTTTGCAAGGCGATCTATAAGTTGGTTGGGTCATTGAAATTCCTTGCATGGAAAAGGAGAATATACATAGTCCTAGAAGAAAGTGAAGTCATTGAACATATTAATGAAAATTTCTTCTCTGAATACATGGAAAGGGAATCTTATGAAAGGTCCCCTCATATAGAAGTATTGAAGACATCAACGAGATATATATGATAAGTTGGTAGATATTTTCTCTAAAGATGTGATAAAGAAGGCCACATTACTTAGATCTGATCTACACAAAGTGAAGGTATCAAAGGATAAAGGGTTATATTCATAAGATATCAATTGCAAAATTTGGGAGAAATACTCCTATTATTCTAATTGCACTAGCTGATGAACAAGGTAAAAAATGTCTATGAGGATAAGAAAGTTATCCCATTCAACAACTTGTGGTTTTTATGCAAGATAGGAGATAGCAAGATGAGGGAAAAAATGTTACAGGTTAAAATGAAAGGATTCAAACATTTGCAACAAGGAAAGGGAAGTATGGAAAATTTGGTCCTCCTAGCTAATATTCAATGTTATAGGCATTATAGGAAATATTTTCCTAAGCTCAAGTAGGGCAATAATAAAAAATATAGAGAAGAAGTCCATTTCATTGAAGAAGTGGAGGAAGCTGAAAGAAGGAAGTCCAAGGAAGAGGAAAAGAATTAGAAGTAAGAGCTCGTGACATCACCATAAGAAATACAAATAATTTATGTTATCAATTGTGAAGGATATAGCTCTATATGACCTCACTGAAAGATAAAACGAAGAACTCATCTAGGAGAAGTCTCATCATACATTAGTCAAAATGGAAACATCTGTTGAATAAGGATATGTGAGACCTCAAGATTCTCTGATGGAGTCCTCATTAGAGGGTTCACCGATCTAGAGTGGAAGAAAGTGTTACATTAGGAACTCCAACTTGTGGAATTCATGGGGTGATGGTATGATGGCATAAGAAATGAAGCAGATCAAGGGGTTGAAGATCTTGTCAATAAAGGAAACTTCTAAGAGAAGCCTAGACTTTCTAAATGTAAATGAGGTATGTATGCTTGTATTAATTATTATGAAGTGATGTTGTATGGTTACTGGTAACATGGATCATGGCCCTATCTTTAGAATCATGATCAAAGGTTAGGAATCTCATCCTTTGAAAAGATGCCGGAAAGCATGGGTCGTACTAAATAAATCAACATAATATGTCCTCATATGAGGTATGAGGTGATTGACTATAATTGAGGAACTCTGATTGGAAGCTCCTAGGAAAGGAACATGTGAAGAAAGGAAGGAAGATATCGTGAGATATGAAACCATGGTAAAGGAAATCAACATTCATTAGACCAAGAATATTTGACTAGAAAATCTCTCGGAAATATATATGAAGGATCTAATGGAAGTCTAGAAAATATGGAGACCCTTGATAGTGGATATCTTTGGGATATATGTCAATGTGTATGCAAGATGTTGATACCTACAGGAAAATGTCATGATGAAAAACCATCAAAAAGGTAATTTTTATTTAAGTGTTCATTTCTTATTTTTGAACAAGTATCCGCATGGGCTTATGTACAGGGCTACCAAAGGGAAGAACTATAAATGTCTTCCTTGAAGAACCATGCAGAAGGATGAAAGAACTTTCTAGAGAAAGAAATATTGGTGAAGGTAGTATAACATGAAGCAATTCCAGATGAAGATTGATGGATCACTTTCTAATGAAAATAATGAACTAACTCATGGATAGAAGTGATGGATGGTTTGTGCTGTATGAAGAAGTCCCAAAAGATGAAGACTCCATAACAAAGAATAAATTCATGGCATCAAAGAAAGGAGTTCTTCAAGCAACTGAGTCTCCCATTATCTCCACCCGAGAAATTGTTGTAAGTCCCTAATTGAGAGGGAGCGTGGAGATTTTCTTACTTGGAAGAAACTTGAAACTTCCTAAGACAAGAGGAAGCTTAGGTACATTCCTTGTGTAGGAATGAGTAAATTCATTTAATGGAATTGATATTTCCTCCCTAATTGAGAGGGAAAGATAGACACATCATTCTGGTCTTCACCTAGGAAGACAAAATGAGAGAATTGGGTAATCATTTGGCATCTGATACTCTCTGAGGATGAGATATGACATCTGAGAGAAGAATAGTCATGGAGGATTGATATTATTTGAGGACTGGGGAGTGTAATATTAGAATAGTCCTCATGGAACACACCTTGCGTACACGGGTAGGGTATGTTCTGAGAGAGACAATGATGAGGGTGTCTATAAATCATTAGTCTTGCCAACATGGAGCTTAGATATTCTGAAGAGATAGAGTTGTTAGTTAAGGCCTTTCTATGTAACAATATTGGTTGATATGATGCTAAAAAAATGGGTTACCAATTTGATTCTTCTTATGAGAAATTCTTCAAGATTAAGAATCACCAAGTACCATTATCAATACCTCCCTACTTAGGAGGGAGTGTTGTAAAATGTAACTAGGTTTTGTCTTCATAATGACATGTAATTATGATCTTTGTAAATGATGAAAAGAAGAGAATAAAATTATTTTTGTAATTCCTTGCTTTGTGGGTTTCATGAGAAAGAAATTTCATGTAGGTGGCTCCCATTGAGATCCTTAGGATTTATCATTAGAGTCAAAGAGTCAATGTCATGTATGAAGAGATCTTCTTGAGCATATTTCAAATATATATCTGTCTATAAAGTCTTCCAATGACAAGTAGAAGTCTCTCTCTTGAATTCAGCCTCCAGACAAAGTGAATATGATGTTGGCTTACCTATTTAAGGGACACATCAATTCACATGGATCAATTTGGATTATTTATTAAGACCAATCACTATATATAGGGTGAATACACTTCAAATAAAACACAATTTAGAAGCTTGGATTCTTCTATAGATTCGATGAGAACTTACAGTGAACAATTCAGATGTCTAATCACAGTGCAAAATTCAGATGGGTAAGGACAAGAATGAAATCTAGGAACATAACATCATATGGGTAGAATCAAAGTCAAGTTATGATATATATCTTTGATATTTCAGGATCAAGTATAGTAAATGCTACAAAAGTTTAGACCTATCTAAATGGAGAGATAGAGGAATAGTGAAGAGGTTCTAGGGCCAATCACATGAATAGTTATTTGGAAGGATGAGTCTCAGTGGCACTATAGAAGATCACAGGTTGATCAAGTGTATCGATATTATAGAGATGATCTCAGTATAATTTTTGTCTTACAATGAAGAGGATTTGATAAGCATGTGGCAAGGTCTTGATATTATCACCCATGGAAGGTCTAGGTAAGAAGAAGATCGAAGTCGAAGAGAATTGAAGAAGGTTGACTGTCAAGAGAGATTTTACCTTGTCTTGGAGAAGGTACTAGTTCAAGGGTATTCGTCTTGGTATTCATTAATTGGAATCTCTATAATAATAATTTGTGTAGGTTTTCGTCAAAAAGAGTGAGAGGTTTCGGCCCCGGCTCATTGTCTACATGTTGTATCTCTTATGTATTTATGTTCATGCATTGGTTACTATTTGATGAAGAAGAACACTAATAATTTAACATGAAGAAGATCCTAATCTAAAAAATTAAAAATCATTCACAAGCAGTCACTAATAGAAGAGAAGCCACCTAATGCTAATGCCCTACATTTCTCAACAGAGGATTCCTAGGAGGATACTACAAACCTTGTGTCCATAATGGATTTTGAGGTGGCCAATTTTTCCAATGCATTAGAGTATTCCAATTTTTCTGAGGTTGTACAAATGATTCGTATTGAGGATTAAGACCTTATACCATATTTGGATGTTGTGGTGGCCATGTTCTTTTACCAATAAAAGAAAGTGACTCAACTTGGCTTGCTTTAATCTCATTTTGCAAGATTTCTTTAAGTCCAAGAATTGAAGGTCATTCCTTTGTGTTATGAATTTCTTCACATATAGGATATATTTCTACATTATCAAGAGGACATTCTCTTAGAGCATGCTTCTTCTTGCATTTAGGAAAACTAATTAATAATGCAACATTTTAAGCTTTCTGCTTGTTTTGAACCTTACGAGTATCTATTTGTTCACTAATACTCCCTAATATATTTGTTTTGAAGTTGTCAAGTAAATTGCCTATTTCTACCCTGCTTATTGTCCCAGCTGCAGATTTCTTAATCCTAGACATAACAGGGTCTCTTGGATTTTTCCTAGTTCTATCCTTTCCTCTTGAAATGTCTACACACAATTCATAAATTTCTCTAAATGATAATTGAGAAAGATCTCCTTTTCCCATTAAATTGATAATATCTACTCACTCATCTCTAATGGGTTTTAGCAAAAACGATTTTAGAGTTTCTTCATCTAGATTATGTACTTTAGATCTTTTAACATTATAAGCAAATCTTTCAACGAAATCCTCAAGATTTTCATCCTCTTTTTCCATCATTTTAAATAGATCATCTTTAAGGTTATGAGGCATACAATAGTATTTGTATTTTTCTAATAACACATTTTTCATTTATTCCCATTTTCTGATGGTATGTGTTCCTAATCCCCATAGTACATTTAAGTGCTCCATCATTAAGAGTGGTTGGAAACAATTTCAATTTTTGATAATCAAGAAAGTAGTCATAATACCTACACAAAAATTCAAATTCAAAAAGAAATGTTTCGAGATCCTCATGTCTTACTCCATGGAAATTAGGGCAAATCGAGGGTGGGATATTCTTCATTTTAACTGTGGTATCTTCATCTAAGATGGGAAACCCAAAAGTTTTTGGTTCTCATCTACCACCTCTTCCTCTACCTCTTCCCCCACCTCCTCCTCTACCTCCTCCTCTACCTCCTCCTCTATTACCTCTTCCACCTAAAATCCTAAATTTACCAATCATATTATGTACTTATCCTTTTCCTTCCCCTACCATTGTAGATTCCTCCTAGCTACTGTAGGGTTATTCATTTTGATTTTCTAGCCCTCCTCTACTTCTTCTATCAATGGAATACAATAATTTTCTTCTTCTTCTTCAATAGGTACTTCCAGTTCTTGTCGTAGAATTGGTTCTCTAGTTCAATATAGAAAGAGTACTCCTTCTATTATGGATGTAGGTTCGTCCACTACAGCTTTAGCAGAAGAATTTGGTGAATCTTTTGGTTAGATTTTAGGTCTTTGTACCTCAGGAAGCCTAAGTCTACGTGCAAATGATGGAATATGAGTTTTTTTGGATGGTGTCGCACTACGCGGTCGTGGTGGGGTGAGTGGTGATGTTGGAATGGAACTCCTACATCTACCTGTAAATGTACCCCTAGAATCTCTTTCCCTATCCATAAATATGTTTTTATCATTTTTTTAAATGAAAATAATATTAAAAATAAATCTTATATACACTTCCCTGACAACGGTGCCAAAATGTTTGGTTTGGTAATTTAATTGTGTTTAAACTACTACATAAATTATTGGCCAGGGCTTGTAAACTGATGAAGTTTATGTGTGTGAGTTGTCCTAATATTCTTTATTGTGTGAGTAAATTGTAAAATTAAATTAGGATGTTTTCATGCACATGGTTCATCTAAGAAATTTTCACTCTTGTAAGAAACGAAAATATCACACTGACATAAATAAAACTAAATTAAAGTGCATAAGTAAATAGCAAAACCAAATCCAAATTCTCTCTACATTTGCAGAAAATAAAACTAATCTAAAATCGTAGAAATAAAATATCACACCGGCACAATTAAATCTACTTCTCACTATCACAAATGAAACTAATCTTAAGTACAAAAATAAAATATCACACTTATAAATCTTTGGAATAGTTATACTTATAATTCCAATCAAATGATTCTACTCTTCATATGCACAATAGATCGCTTTCTTATTTATCTCCTTTATCCTTCACATAAGGATTTGATTAAATCTATAAAAGAAATCTTCAAAACCCTTTTGTCACAAAACTTTGTTCTCACTATCATAAGCATTCACTAAAAGTCAAAATTGAAATATTAGCAAAGATAAACTAATGCTACAGAGAAGATATAAAATTGAAATACTAACTGAAAATGAAATAAGACCTTACATCTCCTAGGGGGCCATCCTGTGATCTGAACATAAGCAACAATCAATCAAAGATTACATATGTATTAACACAATTCGCAAAGGAGTAATCAAGCTTCAACTTTATAAATTCAAATAGTGTTTTCAAAATAATAAAGGTCTTTCATCGTCATGCCGAGAGGTAGGTGTTATATCCTCCTTCAATAAATTGTTTGGAGATTTTGATTCCTATCCTACCTGACAAAAATCCATAAGATAATATGAAATATCTATTCTTCATGATTTTCTATCACATAAGAAATAATGAGGCAAAATATCAACTTCATCCTTATCATCGATCTTCTCACTTGCCTGATTCATCTTGGGATCCTTTTCCACTAGGTTGAATTCCACATTGACCTGCTCATACGACACCCTTATCATCTTGTTGGACCATGAACATAGGTGGATATCATTATGTCAGTTGTCAACTTCTGTCAATATATTTCACTTCTCAACTAGTATTTTGGAACCTACAAATTCTTCAAGTAAGATGCAGAATCAATCATTAGTTGCAGAATTATGCAATCGGGTAAGCTTATGAAAATATTAAATAAGATAATAAGGTAAAAATTAAACTATGAATAAAATATGATTAGGTACCTTTTTTTGCCTAGAACCTTGCAAGTTGACACCTTATTGGGATTATTATGATAAAAACGGAACATAATGGAGTGTTTGGAGCTTAGGGGAGGTGTCAAAAAGGAACAATTATTTTACTTCAACACCTTGTTCTGCTCCTCAGACTGAAATCCACGTCCTTTGTTCAATGCATTGAACTTCTTATGTGGTGCTACATTCTCCTTGTCATTTGTATCATGTTGTTTCCCTCTCTTATTAACCCACTTTCCTTTATTCTTCTGATTATCCTTCCAATACTTTTGAGTCTCGAATTTGTACTTTGATTTATGATAACAATGTTTTAACTTTTTGATGGATTTATCCAATGATATAGGCTCATGAAACTCAATCATGTCTTTGAATGACATTGAAAACACATTAATTAATATTTGAATCTTCACTTTCATCTCCTTAATATAAGGAACATACCTCAACAAATCCAAAAATCTGCTAGTATACTCCTCATCATTCATAGATCCCATCTTCAACTCATAAAACACCTTTTCCCTATAATCATAGTATCTCTTGGATAGATATTTCTTCCTGAAGATTCTCTCAAACTCGCTCTAAGTCATCTCATCTTCTCAAATACCACTGGAATTATATTGAAGGTAGTTCTTCTGGATTTCATGTTCTTTGAGTAATAATGCAACTAGAAGAAATTATTCATCCCAAAAAACAACACTTCTCTAGCCTGTGACTTCTTCATTTCTCCATGAAATGTAGGTGGCTTGGATTTCTTGAACTCATCCAGAAAATGTCCCCTGTTGCTACTCCTATAAGGATGATAGTGATGATGACCGTGATACCCATCTGAACTAGAACTAGAGTAAATCCCATGTCCACTGCTTCTCCTATTTGGTGTATCCAAGAATATTCCATCTCTGACTATGTCGTATCTATCCAGCTTGTGCCCACCATGAGACCTACTACCATATGCTCCATTAGTATTTTCCTCTTGCCCATGACTAAGCCTAAGTGGTCTTTGCCTCTACAAGTATGAAAAACTATGAAGGATAACTCAATTGACCTCAACTTGTTTCTGGTATGCCCTAGCAAGTCTCTCTTGTGACTGAATGATCATGCCATTTATGATTTACATCTTCTTATCTTTTCCTTCAAATTTCTCAAAGTGTCTACTATGTGAGGAGAGTACCCATCACTATGCTACTCATATGATCTATAGGGAGAATCATGTGAACTATAATCAACCATTTTTCTTTTCATCCTTGATCCTCTACTTCTTGCCAACATATCATGTCACATAAACCAAATAAAAACATAATCAACATACCTCAGTGAAGTTCAAGGGAGGCTATCTTATCTATAAGATCAATCCAGATTAATATGATACATGTATATATACATAATCATATAAATATGTTGACATCATACATCACAATACCAACTCCATATTGTGACCTCATGCATGACTTCGATGTAAAACTTGTATTTTGTAAAATATTGAACTGTTATATATTATCATTGGGCAAACTTTATAGGCTTTTCCCTTGCCAAGTATGTATGGGCATACTTGTGCTGTTATTGTGATTTCTATTTCATATTGATGAAAGATAATTGAAGAAGATAACTTGATGAATGATTATTCTACTGCATTATTATTAACACTTGTTTGAAAAATTGACTAAGTGTTGAAGTTGGTGTGTTCCATAAACTTATTTATTGCTGAAAATAAAAAGTATAGTGGTGTTGCACCTGCCTATGTGTGGCTGGAAGACTACCACTGGGATAGGGGTCTGACAGATGGTATGAGAGCTCTTTCTGGAGGGATTTGTAGATTGAATATTGTAAATTAGCAGTACAATGGCAAGGTTGTAGTTGATATTGAAACTTGGACACTTAGGATTTGGAACAAGGGAAACATAGTTGAGAAGGGGTGAAGCATTGAACTTGGGCAAAGTTGAATGACAAGACATCGAAATTTGCAAAGAATGCAATGGGAGGATCCCACAAACCTTATATAGGTTGAGGCATATGAAAAAAGAGAACCCATGAATTCGAGATGAACTTGAAGTCTTGGAGGAGAATGTTATTAGGGAGCTTCGTTGACCTAGTTGGGAAATGGAGCACAATGTAGCGGCAGATTTCCATGAGGAAGAAGAAGTAGAGATATATGACGAAGATGATGTTGCAAGTGTGTCAACCGAAGAGGAAAAACTTGAGGCACCATTGATTTCCCAAGTTGATCCAGATTCATGCATAACATAGACATTGATTATGAAAGGCACCCACATAGAGGAGCCTCATAAAGATGTAAGCATTGATATTACTACTTGTGTTTTATTCGAGATTTTGGAGGATGGTCCATATGCAGGGATGGGAAAAAGGAGTTTTCCAATGCAATGTAAACCTTACAATGGATGACTACGATGAGGCCTTGTGTATTGGAGAAGTAAGGAACATGGATTGTTGAAGAACTTGTTGGGGTAATTTGTGGCCTTGTGATAGAAGGTGAAAATGCATGTGACAAGGGAGGAACATGATGAGATTTGTGATGTATGGGTCATGCCTAGCCATAGGGAAAATTGGCTAAGTGCCGGACATGACTTATGGATAGACTGGAGAGAGGGAAAACTAGAGTTATGATGATATGACACTTCGATTGACTTCTTCATGGCTGAGACCAAGAGACAATCTTGGTGGACCTTTAGTGGGGGAGGTCATGATGATCAGAGAAACATGTGATATGATATGAGGTTTGAGTGACTGAGGGAATTAAACCTAGTTGAGAACAAGGATGTGATGACCAAATTTGTGATGAGTTTACTAAGATGGACAAGATAGGCAACTAGATTCATGGACATTGAGTTGGATATATGGAGCATGGAAGACCTCATGCAGGGACATTATGCAGGAGCACTTATGGAGATGTCACTTATAGGCATCCAAGAAAAAGTGCCAAGGCTACGATGTTGTGTTGATGGACTTATTGATGCAACATGGAGATATTTTGTAGATGAGACGATGGGGATGTTGTGCACATTTGTACAACAAGACCATGGTTGTTTTTCGGGAAAACTATGAGAGTATTAATACCACATGGAGTGCAAAGAGATCTCGCAATGTCACTTGAGTCCGAGATAGGTATGGTTACCTAAGTGTTGGATGGAGATGGTTCATGGGAGCTCATGATGACTTAAGTGAGTTACAGCTGATGGAGACTTCATATTATGGTGGTCTTGGAGTATCTGGTTCATTGAAGAGTTGAGGTCAAAGGTGTACTTGACTTTGATGCAGTGTGGGATGCATATATTGGGAAAATTTATGGGGTGTGTTCATGAGGAGTGACTTGATGGATATGATAGAGATGAGACACTTTGGATTTGATGGAGTTGTAGTGATCGAGATGCCCTAGTGGTAGCACTTGGGCATGGGGTTGAGTTGATGAGACTTAACTACTTTTGATAGACATGGTGGTTGAGTGGGTCTATGACCATAGGTAGCACATGGATGTGATGATGAGGTAGGTGTAGACTTTCCCCTTTGGTAGATTTTATGGATGGGATATCGCAGATGAGATGGAGGTTTCTTCATGCACCTAGATGTCACACATTGAGAGTTGGATTGATGGAGGAGATCTTGACTGATTTAAGGAAACGATCCTCTCACAAATGGATGATGATCCTTAGATGGATGTTGTTGTTTGGTACATTACCACCACACATGGAAATTAACATTGATTGTAGCATGTTATAGATGAGATGGATACTACTTAATGGACTTGGACATGGCTTACTTTACATTTGGATAGAGATGGATGGATTCTTGATTATGTTGATGTTGTGATAGGATTCTAGAGAAATGAGTGATGATGGCATGAGGAGGTGCATTATCATGGTTTGAGCAAGACAGTTGGACTGACCATCTGACTAGTCCAAGTCATGGGGGTTGATAGTGTACTAAGATGTGTTTGAGTTGAGTTGGATTATCATGGCAACAGTTCACATGATGATGATACATGGTGAGTCGACACAATATATGTTTTAGTGATAGGATGTAGCTTGAGTTGAAGGGACCAACCTTCCATAATGGGGTAACATGTGGAGATTGTGAAGGATGTGGTTGATGATCATGGATTGAGGAGACTTTCTATTTCATGGAGTCATGAGCCTTGATGGAGGTTTATGCAATGTTTGAAAAGTTGGGTAGCATGGACATTGATCTTGGAGCTAGAAACACTGGAACATTTTGATGATGATAGTGTTGTCGAGGATGAAAACCTTATTTAATGTGGTAGAGGATGTGAGGACCCCGACTTGAGTGGACATGCAAAGGGTTATAGTGGGCATGCCCATGTGCAACGAGCACCCATGTTGACCGACTTGGACGGATGGCATGCAACTTGACATGACTTTCGGTGAAGTGCAACAGGTGAATGCACTTATAACAGGTGCACCCCTATTGGGAAAGTTCCAACCCATCGTGACGAGGGAATAGTGGGAGAAGTGCGACAAGTGTTATGTGAGAGGTGTCATGCGGCTGAAAAGAAGTGTGAAGGGGAAATGTGTGATGATTTGGTGTGTTGGGTGAAGGGTGAACTGGGCACCTGAGTATGGAAGCACCCAATTTAGTTGACATAGTCACATGGTGGAGAAACGTATATCCGACCGAAGTGTGAGTTGGGTGAATGGGTGGAATGCGCTGACTCGACGATTGGAAAATTATAAGATAGGTCAAGTAGCGTATTAATTAAAGGTTGGGCCAACACATATTAGTGGGAAAGCCAAACTCAATAAAACAATTGGGCCGACCCTTGATGAAACAAAGGGTCGTGACGATTGAAGTGTCATGACCATGTGGCACTCATATATATAGGAGATGGTGAGAGTTAATCAAACCATCAACTTGGAGTTCGTATATGAGATATTGCAGAGATATACCAAGGCCGATTGAAGGAGATTAAAAATGGCAGTCACAGGTAGGGAGGTCGCACCAATGGGAATACTACAGTGGGCAAGTAAACTTTTTAGAACACGTTCAGGCTAGATAAGTCTCGTCAGGTAGGAATGTTGTAATGCGTGTAGGCCATGAGCTTGCACCGACAGGTAGAATGCTGAAGAACTGTAGAAGGCAAGGTTCAGGTGGATACTTTTACATACTTGGGCGATGGGCAATGCAGACCAAAGCTCGGGTGTGGGTTGCATCGTGCAGGTCACAGAAAGTATAGTCTGCTAGCACACCCACATGATATGACAGGTGGTCAGCGCGGAAGCAAAATGTATGTGTTGGGCCATGTTGAACAGTCTGGGCCTAACATATAACGTTGAAATGAAAGTTGGAGTTTCCATCTATATATTGCGAGCAAGGAAGCAGGAAAGTTGCACGACTATGGCACAAATTGGTAAATTGGTGAAGTGTGCAGCCCAAGTGTTTGGTTGCCCGACTTCAGTGTAAAACTTGTATTTTTTAAAATATTGAACTGTTATATATTATTATTGGGCAGACTTGAGTTTCCCCTCCCAATTATGTATAGGTGTACTTGTGTTTTTATTTTGATTTTTCGCTGCATATTGATGAAATATAAATGAAGAAGATAACTTGATGAATGATGCATTATTGTGAACACATTTTTGGAAAATTGACTAAATGTTGAACTAGGCATAGTCCATACGCTTAAGTATTTCTAAAAAGAAAAGGTGTAGTGGTGTCGTACTTGCCTATGTGTGGTTGGAAGACTACCACCAGGATAGAGGCGTGACATTATGCGTTGTTGTGGAACAGTCTTCTGGCCATGTGAGAAAAACAAATTAATAAAAACCTAAATCTGTATTGGGTAGTAGAGTTTTGACTTACCCTAATGAACTCCTATCGCCTGATGGAACCTTGAAATATTAATTGTTCACAAGAAAAGTGCTTACAAGCCATGTGAAGTCACATGTAGATAATAACATGGCATACAATGGAAATTTCAAGTAGGTGGTATGGAAGGCATTCATTAAGACATCATTTCGTACACCTAAACAAATCTAGGTTGGGTTTCATATATGGGAAGGTGTGAACTTAAATACGCCTGGAGCTTCAAGCAAAAATAAGTTCACACTAGTTAAAATATATAGTTTCATTGTGCATGGGCCATGTGAAAATTAAAAATAGATAAACAAGTGGACATCAATATTTAATGGCTAAATCCTTACATTATAAAACCCTTGGTAATTAAGTTAGAATTTGTTGATATATGAAGATTTTCGAAAAAAATCACATTGAAAATATTTGGTCGACGTGTTTCGAACCAACCAGTGTGGTTCATCTTCAAGACAAGATGAAGAGACAGATCTCACAAGCAGGCTAAATAAGAAGAAAGGTCAACTTAACGGTTAAATGAAAATGACTATTTTTTACTAGGGAGGGAGAATTATATTGTTTATTAATATATTTATTTATTTTGTTTATAAAATATTATTTATTAATAATATAATTAAATGGGTATGTTTGACTAAATTGCCTAAAATAAATTAATAATTTATAATAATTTATTTTAATTATTTAATTGATACCAATTGAGAATAAATAAATAAAATTTAAAATTAAATGACTATATTTGACTAAATTATCTAAAATAATTAATAATTAATAATAATTTATCAATTTATCAATCCTTCCTAATTTATTTACCTATCTTATTATTATTTAATTATTTATTTGATTAACATGAAAGAAAATATAGAAATCAATCAATAATTAAATTAAAAATAAAAAATAATTTTTTTTTTTAATACATAGATATAAAATGAATGGGGACTGAAAAAAATTAATTAAAAAATAAACAATAAAAAATATGAAAACAATGAACACATAATCCATATCAAAAAAAATATATACTAAATATAAGAACAATAACAAGGGATCTAACAATAATATAAAAAAAAACAAGTAAAAATATAAAATTAATAATATTGATGACAAAAAGATAATGAATACATGAATAATATTATTAAATTTTTTTAAATGAATAAAAAGATAGGGTAATTTTCTTTAATGAAAATCAATAAAAGGAAGAATAAAGAGGAAATTAAATGGGAAAAAAAGTTCAGACAAAGAGGAGAGGAGAAAAACTAAGAAGAGAGGGCAGGAATCCAACAACTACTAATTTTATAGTCGTCATCCCTATTAATATTATTAGAGGACCTCTCAATTTTGATGGCTTCTCTAAACTTGCGGTGATGAAATTGAGAAATCTTAGCGCTAATTTCTCAATTTCATCATGTAAGTTTAAAGAAGCCATTGAAATTGAGAGGTCCTCTAATAATATTAATAGGGATGATGGT